>JADLZN010009350.1:180331-247824 GCA_018155175.1 Sinocyclocheilus anophthalmus | reverse complement strand
TAAATAGCTAAAAGGTTTCTTCAGTGTGTCATGTTATTTACTCATTACAGTGCTTTGCAAGGCAGCACTGTTTTGATATTCCTCAAAAATTCTGGCTAAGCAGTTTGTTCTGAAGTGGTGAACTTCTATGATGGATTCAGCCTTTGTTTTGTGTGCTTATATTATAGATTTATATTTAATAACTTCATTATTTTTATGATGTTTACAAGGATAGTTTACCTAAAATGTTAAATTCTGTCATCGTTTATTCACCCTCATGTCATTTAAAGTCAGTATGACTTTTTTTCCACAAAATAAGATATTTTTTTATAAACTTATTTTTTTCCCAACTTTTTTTTTCATATGCCAACAAATGAAGGTGACTTTGAGCTTTTTTGCTTCAAAAACAGTGCTAAAGTTATCATAAAAATAGTCCATACGACTGGTACGCTATATTCCAAATCTTGTGAAGTCAGATTAGGATTCTGTTTTTTTTCTGCCTAAACTTGTTTTAAAATAGACATAGGACTTTTCCAAATCATGTTGTTTTACCACCAATGTAAAGTACTTCATATTATGTTTATCTGTGTGCATTTTCAAATTCAGCAAATCCCTGATGTCTCACCGACGGGTCGCTACACAACGCTGGTGCCCCTTATTTTTATTCTGACAGTGGCTGGGATCAAGGAGATCATTGAGGATTATGTGAGTATTCTGCTGAATGGAGCACTGAATTACTGTTGAACTGTCCAGACTATGTTTTGCCAACACTGGATAAGTGCGTTGTGCCATTGTCTTAAATGCAGTTGATATTTTTCCGATGAATATTGCTGATGAGTTGTCATGTGTTGTGTTCTTGCAGAAAAGACATAAAGCAGACAATACTGTGAACAAGAAAAAGACAACAGGTTGAGTATTACTAATCATATCTGTGTAACAGGGTCAGAAATGAATTAGGACAACCAGAAGTAACAAAAATTACCTAAAAATTGAGGCCAAGATGTGCTTTTTATCTGTTATCTAAGATTTGATATATTTCAAAATACTCTATTAGGCCTATCAAGTTATGGGTTTAGTGCTTTTGCAGTCATGGTAGTGACCTATATCTGTATTCACTCACTTGGAGGCGAGTGCTGTTAAATATGTATCGAATATTGTTTTTTATTAAAGCTCTGACAACATCATGATGTACCTTCAACGATCCTCCTATATATAAAAAGAAAATGTTTTGATAAATATTTAAAATATTATTACTTTTAGCTTACATTGGCTCTTTAAAAACACAAATTATTTAACCATTTTTAATGTAATATTTAGCAATGTCAAAATGTATATTTATTTTTAATGTTTACTTAAACTGTGCAAAATTCACCTCAGCATTTCAATAATGGTTTTACTTTTCTTTTTTTTGTTTTTTTACAATGCAGAAGAGTATAGAATTTTTATATATTCTGTTTATCAGTTTTCTGCCACAACAACAACAACAACAAAATAATTATTGGCTTTTTGTTATTGGTAAGAATTGTAATATCAGTGTATCCCTATGATTCATAAGATTTATTTATTTAGATGGTTAGAAAAAATATACCCTCATGAAGGTAAAAATGTCCCTGAAAATCTTTTTTAGGGGCAAATATTGCCTCTTAATAAAACGTTGTTATTTGTTCATGTTATATATTGTTTATATATTCATGAGTGGAGTTTTTCTGATAATGTCATTGTTTTTCAGTTCTGCGTAACGGAGCATGGCAAACCATCATATGGAAGCAGGTAACCCTATCTTTCTCTTTCTTTCCGCATCTTTTTTTCTTACTCTATTCCTCTGTTTCCCCTCCTTTCTGTCAATAATGCTTTCGTTTCTGTCCTGTAGTTTTTATGGTAACACCTGCTTTTTTCAGTTCACCTCTCTCTGCATTTTTTTAAACTTTCTCTTTTTGATTTTGTACATCCTGCTGTGTGTTGCTTCTCCTTTCTTTGTTTCAAGCACTGTGGTCTCTTTCTTAATCTCATTTTCTCCCTCCTCATGCTGTTGCAATGCTGTACCTGCCCACTAGGTGGCAGTGGGAGACATGGTCAAGGTGACCAATGGGCAGCATCTTCCAGCTGACATGGTCATAGTGTCCTCCAGGTCAGCACCGCAGTGTGTTTGTGTGTGTATCCGTGAGGTTTGTCATCCTGTGTTTGTACTAGTGTGATTTATAGCAGTGAAAAATAAAATACATGTAATTTTGGGAATGTGTTTCAGGAAAATATATATATGCGTGTTATATATGTTTTTGTACAGCTGTTTTGTGTTCAACATCTGCTACTGTTTTTCTCACAGTGAGCCTCAGGCGATGTGCTATACTGAAACATCCAACTTAGATGGTGAGACCAACCTAAAGATCCGACAGGTACGCATTACATATAAATCTAATATGTCTATAATGTGTTTTAAGAGTATAACATGCTTGTTGTTTGTTAAATGTGTGTTTCAGGGTCTCTCTCTCACAGCTAGTTTTCAGTCTCTGGAGGAACTGATGGCTTTGTCTGGTCGTCTTGAATGTGAGGGGCCGAACAGACACTTGTATGACTTCACTGGAACACTGCGCTTAGACAACCACAAGTACGTCAACTTGCTATTAATGAGAAATTAAAATATAACTTGTATACACACACACACTACATTCAGTCATCATGTGCTTGTATTACAGCCCAGCTCCACTTGGGCCGGACCAAGTGTTGTTAAGAGGAGCCCAGCTCAGGAACACGCAGTGGGTTGTGGGAATTGTAGTTTACACTGGACATGATTCAAAGCTCATGCAGGTAAGTGTGATCTCATAAAAGCTGGATGTGGACCAGTCCTGGTACCGTTTAAAAATAATTTTATTTATATATAAAATTGTAAATATATAGAATAATAAGCAAAAATTAAAGGGAAGAGACATTGGCTACTTACGGTATCTTATGTATTAAAATTACTAAAACTGAAATAAAATGAATTAAAGCTAAACAGAAATATAAAAATTACAGAAACGGAATACAATTAATAAAACAATCGAAAAAAAAAAATTGAAATATCAAATTAAAAGCTACTCAAAATATTAATAAATACTGTATATATAAAACTATAATATATATAACAGTAAAATAACCACTGATGTGGACAGTTATTAGTATTATTTGAGGAAATGCTATGAAAATACCATAGAGATAAATGTTGTAACCATTCAGGTGGTTTTAAAGATGCAGTCATCTGAAAGTAGTGAGGCTACACTTTCCTAATTCCTTTTATAAATGAAAACATATTCATGGAGTCATTATAGATGTAAATAGTAATATGCATCTACATTACCATTCAAAGTTTTGTGGTCGGTAAGATTGAAAACTTTTTAAAAGAAGTCTGTTATGCTGACCAAGGCTGCATTATTTTATTTTATTTTATTTTAAATCCTACTGACCCCAAATTTGAAGAGTAGTGTGTGTTCAAGTTGTTTTTGAGCATTAATATAATGTTTTCATCCTGCAGAATTCCACTAAAGCTCCACTGAAGCGCTCTAATGTGGAGCGTGTGACAAACATGCAGATCCTGGTTCTGTTCGGGATTCTCCTGGTCATGGCGCTGGTCAGCTCCATCGGTGCTGCCATATGGAACAAACAGCACACAGATGAGGCTTGCTGGTACCTTTCCCGTGCAGGTGAAACCCACAGGGAAACCTACATTGCCCTTTCAGATATGGATTTAGAATATTTATTGTACCTTTTCACTTAATAGCACTTACTAAGACAAAAATAAATACTTTTGTTAATTTTTTGCATATGTTAGTCTTTATAAAATAAGCTATGTGGTTATAATATATATAAAATATGTGGTTGTGTATCCAGGTGACATCTCTCTGAACTTCTGGTACAATCTGTTAACCTTCATCATCCTCTATAACAACCTGATACCCATCAGCCTCCTGGTCACGCTAGAAGTGGTCAAATTCACACAGGCTCTCTTCATCAACTGGGTAAAATAATAATAAATAATAATCACCAGTTTCATTTTTTATCAGTTGATCACAGTGTTAAATTACAGTATTTTTTGCCAAAACTATGAACACAGAACTCTGATTCTCTGTGAATAAGTGCTTTGTTCTTCATGCATGCTTACAGGATGTTGAGATGTATTACGCCGAGACAGACACTCCCGCTATGGCCAGAACGTCCAATCTGAATGAAGAACTCGGCCAAGTGAGGAGAAGCTCCTCCCATTAACTTTTACAAATGTTTATGTACCTCAACTCCAGTACATCTCATTCACTGTCTCTTTCTTTTTCAGGTAAAATATCTATTTTCAGATAAGACCGGCACTCTCACATGCAACATCATGCACTTTAAGAAGTGCACGATAGCTGGAATTACATATGGGTAATTGTAGTGTTCCTTTGCTTTCGTCCATCAATACACTCACATTATCTTTGTGCTTTGCATCATCGTTCTGGCTCTATTAGTGTGCATTGATCTGTTACTTTTTGCTTATATTTGTGTGAGTGGCCACTGATCTATAATGCTGTCTCCAGGCATTTCCCAGACCTGGACTGCGATCGATCCATGGAGGACTTCAGGTCAGATGCCGCTGATTCTATCTCTGTCCTGTACCCTAGCGAATATTACGCAGGTCTAAGAGGATAATGTGCATTATTACGTTATGTTGTCCATTACATCTCTTTTTTTTTTTTTGCAGTCACCTTCCCTCTTCAAGTCATAATTCTGTTTTTTTTTTTTTTTTTTTTTTTTTTAGTTCGCATGAGTGTGAGATCAGGCTCTTATCCAGAACATTGAGAAGAATCATGTAAGGGCTTTATAGCGGTTATTATTCTGTCATAGCTTGGATATTAAAACATTTTCTTGTGAATTATGTGTGTTAATAGTTAAAATCTGCTTCTTCCCTTTCTCTATAGCCTACATCCCCACAGATTTGTGAGTTTTTGACCATGATGGCTGTTTGTCATACTGTTGTTCCTGAGCGAGAAGGAAACCAAATTATCTTCCAGGCTTCCTCACCAGGTACCACAACCTTCTTGTTGGTTTCTGAATATTTGAAGCTGCTCCCTCAGTTTGATTTGATTTGAGTTAACCAGTTAATTGTCACACTTAAAACAGTTGTCATATAATAAAAAAATGATATATGGAAAACACATTGACACGATAAATATCACTTTTACTCTTCATTTAATATAAGTTATATGCCATAGTGCTATGATTCCTAGGCAGGGGATAAACCTAAGTTTTGCATTTGTGTAAAAAATTTATATAAATATTATATATATATTATTTAAAGTTTTAGTAAGAAGTCATTTTAACTATTTTAAGTAAGAAATGTACTAATATCAATTAATTAATGTAATATTTAATATTAAATATGAATATTAATTATTTTTATAACCACATACTACCTTTCAACTTTAGAGTCAGTAAGGATGCATTAATTTGACAAAGTATTTATTTCTAAAATATTTATAATGTAAACAAATGATTTAAATAAGTGCTGTTCTTTTGAAATTTAGATTCAGCAACAAGGATCCTAGAAAAAATGTTCACAGTTTCCACAAAAATATTAAGAAATACAACTGTTTTCAACATTGATAATAAAAATGTATCTTGAGCAGCATTCCACATGTAAAAATGTTGATTTTTGAAGGATTATGTGACACTGAAGACTGTAATGATGTTGTAATGACTGAAGAAGTAATGATGCTGAAAATTCAGCTATACATCACAGGAATAAATTATATTTTAAAATGTTACGAACATAGAAACGGTTATTTTAAACTGTAATGATATTTCATGATATAACAGTTTTTACTGGGGGTTTTTTTAGCCTTGGGGGCTTTTAACTGATATTTCCATAATCTGGTGTTTTCAGATGAAGGAGCGCTGGTTAAAGGTGCCAAAAGTCTGGGCTTTGTTTTTACGGCACGGACCCCACATTCAGTCATCATAGAAGCGGTTAGTATGTGTATTCTTGCCATTAATGATGAACCAAATCTTTTGTATGGTACTTTGTATGGTTAATGTGTTCGTTTCTTGTGTTTGTTCCTCAAGAGAGGAAACGAGCAGATATATGAGCTTCTTAATGTACTGGAATTTTCCAGGTAGGAACCAGCTGTGAGCTCTCACCACTTCACACATGCTCAGTCACAACATCACAAATACCCAGTACGTTGTGTTTCAATGTCTGTGCCTTTTTTTTGCAGCAATCGCAAACGGATGTCAGTGATTGTCAGAACACCTACGGGAAAGCTTCGACTTTATTGCAAGGGAGCGGTGCGTGTTACATAAACCACATAATTAGCATAGAGATGGAACGTAAACTACTATTTAAAAGTGTCTGTCAGATCAAAAATACAGTAAAACATTAATGTTGTAAAATATTATTACAATTTAAAATAACTTCTGTTTTAACATTTTTTTTTAAAATGTCATTTATTCTTGTGATGACAAAGCTGATTTATTATTATTTTTTTACTCGGTATGGGTTTGATTTATGGCACAAGCCATTGTAATGTAGTGATGTCATGCATGTATTACAGGACAATGTGATTTTTGAGCGTCTGAATGAGGCGTCACAGTATAATGACCTGACCGTGGCCCATCTGGAGCAGTTTGCCACAGAAGGTGAAGAGTTTCTCAATATGTCATTGTTTGAAGGTTTAACGTTTTATCTTCTCTTTAGATTAACTTTGGTTTGTGTTTGTTTGCATGTGCAGGGCTGCGGACACTTTGTTTCGCATATGTGGACCTCGAGGAGGGGGCGTATCAGGAATGGCTGAAGGAGTACAATCGTGTCAGCACTGTGCTAAAGGACAGAGCACAGAAACTGGAGGAATGCTACGAAGTCATAGAGAAGGTATGTAATCTATGCCATGCATGTCACTATCACATGTAATCAAGGATTAGGAAAGGGATTGTTCAAGGGTCAGTGTGTCTTTGACCAAACCAGACTTTTACTACAGATCTGGTTCACATAGATGAACCACTTTTTTACACACAGTGTAGATTTGAAAATGGTGATTTTTTTTTTGTTTTTTGGGTAACTTATTTCAAAAAGTGAAACTTTCATATATTCTATATTCATTACATGTAAAGTAAAACATTTCAAAAGTTTTATTTGTTTTAATTTTGATGATTCGAGCTTACAGGTCATGAAAGTCAAAAATCCAGTATCTCAAAATATTAGAATATTTACATTATTCATTAAATGACCATCCCTACAGTACAAATTCCAGGTATCTCTTGTTCTTTGAAACCACAAAATAGCCTGACGTCTTCAGGAAAAGGGCTACCAAGCCACTTCTGAAACAGAAACAACGTCAGAAGCATCTTACCTGGGCTAAGGAGAAAAAGAACTGGACTGTTGCTCAGTGGTCCAAAGTCCTCTTTTCAGATAAAAGTAATTTTTGCATTTCATTTGGAAATCAAGGTCTGGAGTCTGGAGGAAGACTGGAGAGGCACAGAATCCAAGCTGCTTGAAGTCCAGTGTGAAGTTTCCGAAGTCAGTGATGATTTGGGGTGCTATGACGTCTGCGGGGGGGGGGGGGGGGGGGGGCTCTGTGGGGGGGGGGGGATGGGGGGAGGGTGTTGGTCCATGTGTGTTATCAAGTCCAAAGTCAATGCAGCCGTCTACCCCCCCCCCCCCCCCCGGCGACAGTTTTGGCGCACTTTATGCTTCAATCTGCTGACAAGCTTTATGGAGATGCTGATTTCCTTTTCCAGCAGGACTTTAGCACCTGCTCACAGTGCCAAAACCACTTCCAAATGGTTTGCTGACCATGATATTACTGTGCTTGATTGGCCAGCCAACATGCCTGACCTGAACCCCATATGGAGTCTATGGAATATGTTCAAGAGAAATATGAGAAACAGTCGATCCAACAATACAGACGAGCTGAAGGCTCAATAGTGCCTCAGCAGTGCCACAGGCTGATCGCTTCCATGCCACACCTCACTGATGCTGTCATTTGTGCTAAAGGAGCCCCGACCAAGTATTGAGTGCATAAATGAACATACTTTAAAGAACTTGAACTTTTCTGTTTTGCAAATCCTTTTTTTGATTGATCTTAGGAAATATTCTAATATTTTGAGATACTGGATTTTTGACTTTCTTGCATAAATCACAAGGTGCATGAGTGAACATAAGTGACAGGCATTTTATTATGCTTACATTATACAGTGTTTGGAAAAACTGGCTGTACAACTAATTCACTATTCACAATATGAATGTCACAAAATTTTCTATATGAGCAAAGAGAGAAAGGAAATAAGTGTATTCAGACCACTTCAGTCAGAATTAAGAATTTTGTATATTTGTTACATATTCGTCATATCCCGAATGATGAAAAAACTTGACAGTTCAAACTGGGATGCAAAAACAAAAGTTTCTTGACTCTACAAGTTTATTACAAAGAAATCGATTTTATATTTTGATATAATTTGGAATAATTAATATATAGAGATTATATATATCTATACTTCTATATATATATATATATAATGTATACTGTATATATTCATTTTAATATTTCATAAATGTAATATTTTGAAGAATATAATTTAAATATATACTATAAAGATAATATATATAATAGAATGGAATATACTCTACCTGAAAAAAGCGTAGGTACAGTATATCCATTCATCCATTCACAAAACTCTTGAATATTTCTAAAATGATTAATGGCATTATTTACCCCATAAAGTTGTTTCTCAGAAGCACCTATTTGTAGCAACTTAATATCTTTGATTTAGTATATTAAAAAAAACTTTAGTGCCTTCTTGTGTAGGAGGGAGCAAATCTGTGTTGTGTTCATTATATATGAGAAAGTCTGGTGCCAAGACTAGCATCTTTTGCACATGGCTGTCCTCCAAATGCAGTGCTTTGACTGGTCAACAGGTGTCACTGTAACATTAAATTTTCACACTTCTGAACTCTGATTGTGCATAAGGTGGTGCTCTGCTGTTCTCTCATTAATTGCTACAAGCTATAAACTCACTGCCTCCCCGTCAGGTTGGATTACACAGTACTGCAAAACTTCGAAACTACTGATCAGAGATCTGAGCCCCAGGACACAGATGCTGTTATATGGAGCAGTGAAAATCCAGTTTGTTGGGTTTTGTGTGCTTTTCAGGGCTCTGGCCCAGAGTAGTAGTCTGAGGAGGGGTTGGTATACCACAGCGAGGATAATTACCTGCACCAGTCTGCCAAGAGCCCCATAAATCCAGAGTCAACAACACTACTGTTACCTCTGCACACACACATAAATACACCAAAAACTCCTCAAATATCTCCCCACATACACATACTCTCACAGAGGGAGAGAGGAATTATTAAAAAGAAGTGGATAAGACACGGTGAAAGATGGAGAGGAGGTGGTGTGAAAGATGTCGAGGTTTTAGGTTGCCTGTATTTACTGAGTTTCTGTGTGTGGCTGTATTTAGTAGTGCTTTTAGCTATGGTTTGAAGTTTTCAAAACATGAATGATACTTCAAATTGTGCAATTTTTGGAGAAGGGTGTGCTATTACTTTGTCAAGAAATCAGGTTTAGAATTTTTGCCAGTGGAGAATAAAATAGGTTTAAAAATCACATAGAATGGGATTAAAGAAGGGGCTCAAATCATATCTAGAGACCAGAATATAATCAAGACATAAGGGTCAATAAAGTAACTTCCTAGTAAACCACACATAACACCCTAGCATCATAATCCAGTTTATTTTCTTAAGTTAGATGACAGGATGCAGAATTATACATTTAAAGTGATCATTTAAAACACTTTTTTTTTTTGAAGAATGAATTAAGATGCTGTAATTTTATTTTATTTTTCAAAATACATATAACTTTACACTATAAATTAGCCATCAACATGTTATCATACGCACAATATGGTATATTTCCCAGAAATACTTTTTTATAAATTTGTGAAATTATACTGCTCCAATTAACTTTGTGGTGAGGTTACCATTTTGATTTGTATTATAGTGGTTGGTGTGTGTGTATATATAGACTATATATCTATATACTATATTATATATAAATAAAAATAAATTATTTATTTATTTAATTCAGTATTTCTTCTAATCTCTTCTCATCAGTTTTTTTTTTTCATCTCTTTGTCACACACAGAACTTGCTGTTGCTGGGTGCCACTGCGATAGAAGACCGACTGCAAGCGGGAGTCCCGGAAACCATAGCTACACTCATGAGAGCCGACATCAAGATCTGGGTTCTGACCGGAGACAAGCAGGAGACAGCCATCAATATTGGTGTGTCATACATGGTTATATACTTATTCCACAAAGTCACGCCATTGTTTGAGTCTGTATTAGCATGTCGTCAATAGAACACCACTTATAGTCAGACTTCTAACTAATGTAGAAATCCATAACTGATTATAACATGGTTTTGCTGTTGTGGATTTGACATCAGACGATCATGTCAGCACCCAGGGTGATGTATATGGTTAATATTCAACATTTATTCCTGTGCACATATAATGCATCATTGGGTCAAAGTGCTGAAAAACCTGTTGGTCTGTTTTGCTGGTTTAAGAGGGCTGGTTGTGCATTTGTCAGCTGGACAGGGAGACCAGATAAAAGATTAAACCAGACAAGCAAATGGTTTAAGGTTTTTTTAAAACATGGATTATATATAGACATACCTGTTCAGAAACAGGTGTGTAAAACTGGTAAATGAGCTTTTGTTTTTCATTTTACACATGCAAAAACAGGCTAGCCCTGCAATATGTATCTTCTGCTATTTGTTTGCTAAGAGACTTTATTTTATGTAAAAATAAAGGATTTTTTAAATGTTTTTGCTTGATCAAATCTACAGTAAAACAGTGATATTGTGAAAAAAAATTATTACAATTTAAAAGGTTTAAAAATTGTTCAATTATTTATCATATATATATTTATACATAGACTATTTCTCACATGTCGCATGATCCTTCGGAAATCATTCTAATATGCTTATGTGGTGCTCGGTTATCAATTATTATTGCTGCTGAATTGTTAATAATTGTTCTTATAATTTTTTATTTATCATGGAAAGTGTGATACATTTTTTCATTTTTCAGATTGGAGTAATAGCTGTTGAAATTTTACCTTTGCTCTTAGAGGAATAAATAAAAAATTATTATAACAGAAAATGCTTATTTTAGATTGTAATATTTTTTACAAAATTACTGTTTTCACTGTAGTTTTGATCAAATAAATGCAGCCTAGATAAGCAATGCATAAACTTAATTATTTCAAAGATTATGTATTTTTTATTCAATAGTACATTATATTTTTAAGCTAAAATTGTAATTTCATAATACATTACAGACAGCAGCTTTAATGTAGGCTGACAAGTACAATGTACAATGTACAGTGACACAACACAATACAATATCAAACAGACACTGATTGAAAACACACAAGCGGACTCCTAGACTAAGGAAATCGCAGAAGGACAGACAGATAGGCAGTCAGGCGGGCGCTGCAGACAGACAGCTCAAAATAAATTGGGTGAGACTGGAGATAAACCAGTGGACAGCAGACAGGCATTAGTGGGTAATGACAGATATACAAAGAGGTTAAGTTGTTGTTGGGGTGTGTGTGTGTGGCTTGCTGTAACGCCTCTACTGTAACTCTCCACTGTGTCTCAGGTTACTCCTGTAGGCTGGTGTCACATGGCATGTCCCTCATCATCGTCAATGAAGATTCCCTAGATGTGAGTACATATTGTGCTTTTATATGTGTGTGTGTTGGTAAGTGTTCTCAGGCTGTCTCTGGAGGACACTGGGTGTGGACAGGTGATGGAAGTGTGTGTCTTTGTTCTCGTACAGGTGAAGGTAATTAAGGTGTCTGGTGTCATCATTGAGAACATGATGAAAGCGTGATGGATCGTATGGAGACACATATGAGCAGAACACGCACTCGTATATGTTATGATATAAAAGCGCATGAGAAAAAGCTGAAAAGCACACACAGGTGATTTTTCAATTAGAGGAATGTTTCTGTTCTCTAGAATGATTTTGAAGTAAAAATGCTTCATCATTCCAGTTTTAAAAGGTGACTAGCTATCAATTTTATTGTGTCTCTTTAATAATGTTTTCGTAAATTTTTTTCAACTACTCTCCACTTCGTCGACTTCTCTATTTTTCTCACACATGCAAGGTTAATTACTTCCAGGCAAAGATAGTCATACTAGGGAGCTTGTAAAGTCTCAGATCTCTGAGAACAGTCTGCCAGACAGCAGAGCATCTCGCACACAAGCGTGCATACAACACCACACACACACACACACACACACACACACACCACACACAGACAGACAGACAGCCGGAGTATGGAAACACAGGCCATGGGAAGTAAGCAAGGATTCATGACTGTTCTTTTTTTCAGACATTTGCCTGTTTAGAATGAAACATTGATAATGGTTTGTAAAAACACTGTTGCCAGATTATTGGACCATTTTGTTTCCAGTTATTGTGTCTGTGAAATGAAAACAGTATGTTCAGATAAGTTGGATAGTTGTTGTTGTTGGATAGAGACTTTTAAGAGGCCATGCTATATTGTAAATATAATTATGGCTAAAGGGTATTAATGCCCCTTCGGTAGCATCAGATTGCTTATATCAAACCCACAGAATAATTTTCAGATGAGAAGCAAGAGTTTGCATGAGTGCCGAATGTTGCATGTGATTAAAAAAAGATTGTATCGATTTTTAGTTTTACTTACCCCTAGCATTAGTCAGAACATGTTAAAAAACATGCTTCTGTCAGTAATGTTTTGCTTGGTATGGCATTATTTTTCAGCAGCAGTATGTTCATGAATTTATGAAGTTACATTATAGCTATATAATTTCCAACTTGCTTTTGTACATCACTTTCTCTCTCTAAAAACAATTTTTAGGGGACATAAAAACTCACAAGAAAATGTAATGTTTATGTAAAAAAAAAAAAAGTCTAGTGTTCACAAGGCTGCATTATTTGATCAAAACTACAGTTAAAACACAGCCATCAAATATAATATTGAATATAATTTTATATTAAGATAATACTGCAAAATATTTAAAAAAATTTCTACTTATTTTAGCTATGATGAATTGACCAATCAGCGTCCAGGAATGGATCTAGTTTATAAGTGTATATTAACTTTTTACTTGCCATGTAACCATGTTTTTTTATGTAAAAAAATGTGGAGAAAATTCATACTTGGTGTGAACAGGCCTAATTGGCTCAATCTGAAGCCTACGGCCTGGCAACAGGTTTTTGCGGTTGCAGTGGATGGCGATTAATAAATGATAGTGTTGTTTTTGTTCTGCCTCTAATGGGCTGCAATTTGCAGTAATCAATATTGTGCTTTTGAGAATTGTCCAACCACATTATGGGATTTATTGAATTAGTGTTTAATGGCCTTTTATTTGTACGTATTATGCAGCTAGTAAAAAAAAGCATAGTTAAAGACTGGCGTTTTGTGGAGATGGGCAGCTTTAGCCTTGGTTAAAATCTCCAAAAGAATTCTTTCTTATCTTACCAAGCTCTTAAAATAACCCACAATACCTCAGACACTGCTGGGGTGAGCCTAATGTCACAGCTGTGTGTTTGTGTGGAAGATATGGAGTGTGTGTGTGTGTGTGTCAGCTGCCGCTTCGTGTAAAGCACAGTTGGGCCAACACATCACACTCCTTCATGTCTTCTTCCTTTCTTTCTGTCTGTCATCTGTATAATGCACAAATAAGTTGATCATTGTTGATGGTGTGAGTAGTTCTACTCTACCATGGCAATTTCATCTGTGCTCGTGTTCCAACACCGTCCTCTCCTCATCTGATCCGCATGGCGTGCCCAAATTTACAGGACACAGCATGCTGAGGCAGATGTATGAGTGGTTGTAACCCCGTTCTGGAACCGTGTTGTAAACCTATATCTTACCCCTTAGTTTAGCGTCTGCTGTGTGTGTTGGGGTGAGGAGTATACACGCACTCTCCTTTGGCTCAATACTGGTCAAAACAAATTCAGCCGCACAGTCACAAGCCTCTGTCGCTGTACCACTGATGCCTTTTGACATCAGAAGTCGTCGTGACATCTACATCTGTCAGCAATGTCGCACATTTTGACAACATTGTGATCCGACCGCGTCCGGAATCAGACAGCTGTGCGGTTCGATGTCTCGTTAGTAACAGCCAGGAGGCATTGCGTACCGCGCAAGACGATTTTCTGGTTGCCTGACGACTTCAGTATGTCGCACGATAGTTTTGTTCCATGGCCCGACACTGTGATTCGCTACTGACTGTTCCCCAGACACACGAACCACAGCAGCTGTTCAGGCGAGTCTTGCTGATAGGACTGTCGGTCCGACCACGTTAGCTGTCATCACTGCACGTGTAGTAGCAGTGAACTTTACCATCGAACCACCCTTAGGCTCACTGTAGTCACGATCATAGCGTATAGCAGATAGCTTGGTGCCTCCTCTTTGCTCCTGCTGGCAACTTGGTATATACATATAGGTATAATTACACCAGTCACTATCCTGCGAGTCCAGCAGCATCGGCTACGACCGATACATGATCATGTGTCACTCGCAGACAGATGTCTCAGTGTCATGACGATGCAGCACAGTTGAGGGGCATTGTACGTCACAACAGGGGATCCATCATGTTTGTGTGTCTTTATACATGTATTGTGCGCTGTTTCCTGGCATCCTTAAAGGGTAAGCCTTCACGTATTCTTAAAATGAAATTCTCAGTTAGAGAGACTTTCATCAGGAGGTTGCTAGTTGTGATCTCTCCCAAGTACTGCAGTATGATGGCCTGAATCTGGCAGTGACCACTGTGCAAAAGGTGCATCATTTTACGAGTTCAGCTATACTACCCGTTCCCTATGCAGTCTAACAGTTATAGTTGCTTCTCAGAAAAAAACCTCTCATTTTTTATCAGGGTACATGTGTGGTCGACACATGACTTGTGTTAGCGGTATTCCAAGGTCATATAAGCCTTTTACGATGGCAGATTTGTATGTTCCCCTGTTTAGCTGTTTGTGGTTGCGTATTAGTACGTTTTTCATCTTGTCTGGGCGTTCCCTGTACGTTGAATCTTGTTTGAGGTAGCACCCCTCTCCTGTTTAACTTCCTGCACTGTGTAACCTTCTAGTGTGCGTATCGAACTAGTTTCGGTCTCTCATAGATTCGTTTTGTGTTGTGTTTTTTTCTTCTTTTTCCTACCAGCCCACAGGACGAAGAAATCATAACTCTCTAACCTGTAGCTAAGATTTACTGTCAATGAGAGCCAGTGCGTGCGTTGCTCGACGACAGCCAGGGTTTACAGCCCCAGGCCAAATCGACTTGAAACACTATCCTTGCCTGGCCGTATGTTTTTGAGCACCTTGGCTGCCAGTCTACGTGATTTGATCTGAGCGTTATCGACATCCGGCAGTCCACGCGTGTCGCTAGTTTCTGTGAGGAGCTGGGGAGTTCACCATGTGAATTATCTACATTCTTTTAATTTCCACGATAACCTTCGGTTCACACGCTTGCCAAAATTAAGTATATAGCTTTGCTCAGGTCTCACCGAGCAGCGCCTGCAGAGTGGTCAGGCGACGCTTTGTATCGCGACCGTGCCGAATATCACATGAAGAAGGCGAGAGCTTAAGAGTGAGCAATAGTGTAACAGTCTCGAGAACAAACGCGACAAAAAGTATGTTCATCCAATGCAACAGACTCTGACATCCGTCGTGCGGATTTCCCAGGGCCTGGACACTTATTTCGGTACCCTCACACAGCTCAGCCCCCTCTTCCACCGCATTCGCGGGCTAGGCCAAGTTCCACCCAATCTGCGTGAGAGACTGCGAAAGAGCTTTACTTGTACGTGAGAGTTGTGGAATAGATCAGGTTCGAAGAAGCCTGTGTCCGGGACACCCCACCCCCATCTCCGACGTCTCACACAAGCACAGCCGATCAGACCATCTCCCCCTACCCTCCCCAATACTTGGGTTCTTGGTGACTGGTACACTTTATTCGATCTTGCTGGAATGATGTACGCAAAGTTTTCAGAAAGCAGAAGATAAGGAAAGCCTAAGGCCAAGATGGTGTCTTTCCAGCCTGCCTCAAAGCCTGTGCTGTCCAGCTATAATCCATCTTCACATTGAACAGATCCCTGGAGCTGTGTGTAGTCCCATCCTGCTTCAAACCCTCCACCATCATCCCTGTACCCAAGAAACCAAAAATCACAGGACTTAAAGGGGTCATGTGATGCAATTTCAAATTTTCCTTTCTCTTTGGAGTGTTACAAGCTGTTCGTGAATAGATAAAAGATCCCTAATGTTGCAAAGACTAAAGTCTCAAACCCAAAGAGATATTCTTTATAAAAAATAAGAGTCAACCACGCCTACCTAAAATGCCTCATTTAAACACGCCCCCACATGTCTACATCACTGTGTGGGAAGAATTGCCTAACACCGCCCAAATGTTCATGCAAAGAAAGAAGGCGTAACTTTAATTCTCGCTGTAGAATTGTTGTTGCCGCCTCCGCCATGTCGTGGAGACGCTGTGTGTTTCGTTGTGAAAGCGAAACACTTTGTTTTGCCTTCCAAAAGAGGAAGATATCCGCCTCGTCATGCCTAGAGCTGATCCATGCTGGTCGCTGAGGAAATACATTAACTTCGCGCTGTGGATCGCCGGATTGGCTTTCACCATGGACGAAGTGGAGTCCAGCCCAGGCTCGTCACATGTGGTTGCCGCAAATCCCTCCGGCTGCTCCTTCGTCGAATCCACCGGCCGCCGCTCACTCAAGCCCACGGCCTCCACTCACTCAAGCCCACCGACCTCCGCTCACTCTAGCCCCTGGCCTCTGCTCACTCTAGCCGCCGTGTGTGACGCTGTTTCGTTGTGAAAGCAAAACTACTTTTTTTGTTCTTCCAAAAATGGACACGACTAGAATCAGTGGTTAAGTTGTATTTACAACACTGTTCCAGAACAGTTCAAAACCCAAATATTCAGATGTGTGCAGCACATCTTATGGAGGACCGTTTCCTGATCCTGGTAGAGTAGACTACAATGCCGGCTGTTCTGACTCGCAGACTGTAAGTTTTTTTTTATATTGAAAGGTTCAAGGTTCAAATCATCCCACTGATGATTTGAACCTTAAACCGCATAAACATATTTCATTACACCAAATACACAAAAATAATGTTATTTTTAGCAACATCAAATGACCCCTTTAAAAATTTGTTAAAAGTGTGTGTGAGAGAGAGTGGAGAGACCAACCTCAGTTTAGAACTGCCTTGTTGCCTACACTGCCTTTGAACAGATAAGGTGACCTGTCATGTCACAGCAGTTGGCCTTAATGTCTCACTCACTCACTTGTGTGTGTGTGTGTGTGAGATTTCTCTATGAATGGAGAATGTGATCTGTGATATGTAACACCAAAGGGGCCTTTCTCTCTATTCTAAATATAAATGTGATAAGATCCCTTTCGCAGGAACCTGAGAACACAACAAAGCTGCAATGTGTGTGTCTGTTTGTGAGTGTGTGCGCTTGTACAGTAGTGTTTTCTATAAATGTATGTGTGTTTGTGAGAACATGTACTCTATTCAGTTCCCAGCACAAAGACGTACAGAAAATAACATTTTGCTTGGATCATGAAATACATTCATTTCTGATATATGTCAGGGAATGACATAGAAAAATATACAGCACATCCCAAATAGGGGAAGTCTGGAGTCGAAATGAGTCCTTAATGGGTAAAACACTTGTTTTCTCTAGAGTGCCTCATCAGGATTTCCAAGCAAGAGGTCTCAGTAGAAATTACAGAGTGACAGTGAAACATGGGGGCGTCGTCTGTGCATCACCAGCAGCTGTCCAATAGTCTCTGTCCAGTCATCCCATCCTGTCAATCAAATATCTCTTTAGAACTCATCACCACCTGAACTCATCCAACACACTCGCATCTCTCATCATTTGGGAGACACTAGTACTAGTCTTGCATACTATATATCAAGGGTTCCCAAACTTTTTTTTTTTGTCAGTTAAAGGCACAATATGTAATTTTCTCCGCTAGAGGGTGCGTATTCAAAATAAACAAAGGGACAAATGTGTAGTTTGATGACGCAGTGACTGAGTGTGGAATCATGAGAGTTATCGTCTTCATCCCCACAGCCGATGCAATCCGACGGGACTCGGGCAGAAATCATGTTCATGGATGAGTTAATGATTTATTAACGTAGTAGAATGAAGCAGGGTGAGGCTGAAAGCCGTCCGAAGCGAAACGAGGCTGCTGAACGAGTGTGACACATGGCTCGAAAGCAGCGGAGCTTTTATTATGCCACAGTCGACCGCTTCTGCTCCTTCCTGTCGTGTGTATGTGGGGAAAATGCAGCGCTGTTTTATCATACTTGATACATTTGAAAGTTCTGTTATAATGCTACTCTGTGCGGTCATCACCGGTCTATTAAAACGCAAAAGGCAACATATTAAAGTGTCTTTGGTGTTACCATGTTTTCTACAAAACAAAACCAGAAAATCGAGGGTGTATGACGTCATTGGCAGGTGACACAATGACACTGTAGACACGGTCCGTGTCACTAGTTAAAATTGCTTTCTCTGGATTTAAACATTCTCCGAAACATTTGGGATAATGTAAGTACACAAGTCAGCAAAATATATAACACTGTTCTAGTGGATTTTGGACTATTTTAATAAAAAAATCTTAAGATTGTTGCCTTGAACCCCTGGGAGTGTTTGTTTGTTTTATATGTTTGTTTATTTATTTATAATTAATACCCTAGATATTTTAAGTAATGGGTTAATCTTTTGTTCATTTTAGTTTAGACATTTAAAAAAATGAAGCATTTTTGATTGCCATTTCACACCTTTAAACGCATCAAAAAATACCCACTGATAAAACATCTATAATGCAATTATATATTTGCAATTAATTTGTAACACACGGCCTTCTCACAATATATTGCTTTACAGATCTATCACACAGATCTATCAATTTTGCCGCTAAGAAATGTTCACGCAATCATGCTGCACGTATCAGAAGTTCAGCACTCCGACACTACATGCATAAAAAGCACCGAGAACAACTGAACCGTGTACTGGCCCATGTCTTCCAACAGAGCCAGGGCCGGCTAAACGAACCGGAGCGGTCACACTAGTCAAACGAACCGGGCTTTGGGGTCAAATGCGCTCGGGCACGGTTAATATTGCCTAGAGTGAGTACACCCTAATTATTCTCCCGCACACGCACACACGAGTTAGTGAACGCGCCAGCACCAAACCCCCATCAAATGTTGCCGCACCGCACTATGCGCGTTTCGGGTCCCGCGATCGTGAAGATTCTACTCGGACGGTGCTGTTATATGTTATGTCGAGGCTTCTTGGACTACGATGCTTATCCCATGCACCTCCTCTCCTCTATCCCAAATTATAAAATATTTTCTATAAAAATGTTAATGCCTTGGCAGTGGCAAATAGCTTTGGTTTTATTTTTAATTTGATTACATTAATGTTTAAGTTGAGATTCACAAGAAATATTTTAACTGCTACCATGTAAAAGGAATACTGCTGTAAAAAAAAGCACCTTATTTGTTTAAAGTGTTTGCAAACAAAATGTTATTGCACTTTTGTTCATATTGCAGTACTTTTAAAATAAAAGTGCGCAATACAGTATTTTTGAATTCATTATTGAATTTTGTACATAATGAGATTAAACGCGATTAATCGCAGACAATCATGCGATTTAATCGGGTTGTTAAAAATGTACCATTTTCATTCGTGCCCCTAGCACGATATATAATAATATTATATAATAGATATATATTTAATTATTTAATTGTATTATACACAGTGGTGTGAAAAAGTGTTGGCCCTTCCCTGATTTCTTATTTTTTTGCATTTTTGACACACTTTAATGTTTCAGATCATCAAACAAATTTAAATATTACACAAAGATAATGCAAGTAAATACAAAATGCAGTTTTTAAATGATGATTTCATTTATTAAGGGAAAAAAGCTGTCCAAACATACGTGGCCCTACGTGAAAAAATTAATTGCCCCCTCCTGTTAAAACATGAAAATACTGCTATTAACCACATTATTTTAGAAAGCTGAGTAAAATTTCACTAGCCACACCCAGGCCTGATTATGCCAGACCTGTTGAATCAAGAAATCACTTAAATAGAACCTGTCTGACAAAATAGTGAAGCATGCTTAAATAGCAACACTTCATGCCGCGATCTAAAAAAATTCAAGAACAGATTGAACAGTTGACATGTTTCAGTCTGGAAAGGATTATAAAGCCAATTCTAAGGCTTTGGGACTCCAGCGAAACACGATCAGATCCATTATCCACAAATGGAGAAAACTTAAAACAATGGTGAACCTTCCCAGGAGTTGCCGGCAAACCAAAATTACTCCAAGAGCACAACGACGACTCATCCAAGAGGTCATAAAAGAACCCAGAACAACATCTAAAGAACTGCAGGCCTCACTTGCCTCAATTAAGGTCAGTGTTCATGATTCAACAATACGAAAGAGACTGGGCAAAAACGGCATCAATGGAAGAGTTTCAAGACAAAAGCCACTGCTGGCCAAAAAGAACACAAAGGCTCGTCTCTCATTTGCCAAAAAATATCTTGATTATCCCCAAGACTTTTGGGCAAATATTCTGTGGACTGATGAGACAAAAGTTTAGCTTTTTGGAAGGTGTGTGTCCAGTTACATCTGGCGTAAAACCAACACAACATTACATAAAAAGAACATCATACCAACAGTCAAACATGGTGGTGGTAGTGTGATGATCTGGGCTGCTTTGCAGCTTCAGGACCTATACGACTTGCCATAATTGACGGAACCACGAATTCTGCACTATCAGAAAATCCTGAAGGAGAATGTCCGGCATCAGTTTGTGAACTCAAGTTCAAGCGCACTTGGGTTATGTAGCAGGACATTGATCCCAAACACACCAGCAAGTCCACTTCTTAATGGCTCAAGAAAAACTAAATTAAGTTTAGGTTTTGGAGTGGCCAAATCAAAGTCCGGACTTAAATACGATTGAGATGCTTAAACAGTCCATCCATGCTCAAAAACCCTCCAATGTGGCTGAATGAAAACAATTCTGCAAAGAAGAGTGGGCCAAAATTCCTCCACAGCGATATGAAAGACTCATTGCCAGTTATCGCAAACACTTGATTGCAGTTGTTACTGCAAAGCGTGGCACAACCAGTTATTAGATTTAGGGGCAATTACTTTTTCACGTAGGGCCAGGCAGGTTGGACAGCTTTTTTCCCTTAATAAAAAAATAATCATTTAAAAACTGCATTTTATATTTACTTGCATTATATTTGCGTAATATTAAAATTGGTTTGATGATCTGAATCTTTTAAATGTGACAAATATGACAAAAAATAAAAAAAAAAACCAGGGAAAGGGGGCCAACACTTTTTCACACCACTGTATAAATATATATACAGGTGCATCTCAAAAAATTAGAATGTCGTGGAAAAGTTCATTATTTCAGTAATTCAACTAAATTGTGAAACTCGTGTATTAAATAAAAATGCACTCAGACTGAAGTAGTTTAAGTCTTTGGTTCTTTAAATTGTGATGATTTGGCTCACATTTAACAAAAACCACCAATTCACTATCTCAACAAATTAGAATACTTAAAATTTTTTAGTGAATTGTTGGCCTTCTGGGAAAGTATGTTCATTTACTGTACATAAACTCAATACTTGGTAGGGGCTCCTTTAATTACTCCTCAATTCAGCGTGGCATGGAGGTGATCAGTTTGTGGCACTGCTGCGGTGGTATGGAAGCCCAGGTTTATTTGACAGTGGTCTTCAGCTCATCTGCATTTTTTTGGTTTCTTGTTTCTCATTTTCATCTTGACAATACTCCATAGATTCTTTATACGGTTCAGATCTGGGGAGTTTGCTGGCCAGTCAAGCACACCAACACCATGGTCATTAACCAACTTTTGGTGCTTTTGGCAAAAGGTGCCAAATCCTGCTGGAAAATGAAATCAGCATATCAAAAAGTTGGTCAGCAGAAGGAAGCATAAAGTGCTCCAAATTTTCTTGGTAAATGGGTGCAGTGACGTCGGTTTTCAAAAAACACAATGGACCAAACACCAGCAGATGACATTGCACCCCAAATCATCAAAGACTGTGGAAAATTAACACTGGACTTCAAGCAACTTGGGTTATGAGCTTCTCCACCCTTCCTCCAGACTCTAGGGACCTTGGTTTCCAAATGAAATACAAAACGTGCTCTCATCTGAAAAGAGGACTTTGGACCAACAGTCCAGTTCTTCTTCTCCTTAACCCAGGTAAGACGCCTCTGACGTTGTGTGGTTCAGGAGTGGCTTAACAAGAAAAATACGACAACTGTAGCCAAATTCCTACACACGTCTGTGTGTGGTGGCTCTTGAAGCCATGACCCCAGCCTCAGTCCATTCCTTGAGAAGTTCACTCAAATTCTTGAATCGATTTTGCTTGACAATCCTCATAGAGCTGCGGTTCTCTCGGTTGGTTGTGCAACTTTCTTCCACACTTTTTCCTTCCACTCAACTTTCTGTTATGTTAACATGCTTGGATACAGCACTCGGTGAACAGCCAGCTTCTTTGGCAATGAAAGTTTATGGCTTACCCTCCTTGTGAAGGATGTCAATGATTGTCTTCTGGACACCTGTCAGATCAGCAGTCTTCCCCATGGTTTTGTAGCCTAGTGAACCAAACTGAGAGATTATTTTGAAGGCTCAGGAAACCTTTGCCAGTGTTTTGAGTTGAGTACACCTAGTAGCGAAAGAAAATGTACAGTAAAAATCTCAAATTTGGTAATGAGGTATTCAAACAACCAAGTGACACTAGAACAGCAATGATTATATTGTTTGAGCAAACTTACCGGAAATGGGTCGTTGACGATGCTGTTTTGGTAACAGGGGAAAATCTGATTTGGAAAAGACAGTTGCTGTCTAATAAAAACACCAAGTTTTGACACTAGAGGAGAAAGGTACAACCTCTAGATGCTAAGTAATTACAAGATTCTGGGTAAGTTTTTGGTTCCAATAACTAATTATCTCTCGCGATCCAAATTTAATCGGAGATTAAATTATTGTCATACAATTAATTTACATTTTTAATACACTCTTTTAGCTTAGATAATTTAGAAGTTTCATCGGGTCTTGTTGAGATATATAGTTGAGTAACATCAGCATAACAATGGAAACTAATGCCAAATTTTCTAATAATTTTACCAAGGGGTAACATGTATACTGAAAATAGCAGAGGACCTAAGACAGATCCTTGTGGCACTCCATACTTTACTGGCATTAATTGAGATGTTTAAATAAAAAAGTGGTATCAGTCGGACAGGTAGGATATAAACCATCTTAAAGCCTGCCTTTGAATGCCTGTATAGTTTTGTAAGCGATCTATGAGTATATCATGATCTATAGTATCGAACGCAGCACTAAAATCAAGTAAAACTAGCAATGAGATACAGCATTGGTCTGATGCAAGAAGAAAGTCATTTGTAATTTTAACAAGTGCACTTTCTTTTGCTATGGTGGGGCCTGAAACCTGACTAAAATTCATAGATATAATTTTTTGCTGGAAGGAGCACAATTGAGCAGAAACAACTTTTTCTAAAATTTTAGACATAAAAGAAAGATTTGAGATGGGTCTGTAATTTGCCAGTCACTAGGCTCTAGCTGTGGCTTCTTAATAAGAGGCTTAATAACCGCCAGCTTGAAAGGTTTTGGGATGTGACATATAGCCTTATGAGTTAATATTGAGAAGCGGTTCTTCTGCTACAGGTAACAACTCAGTAATTTAGTGGGTACAGGATCTAACAGGCATGTTGTTGGTTTTGATGCAGTGATAAGTTTATTTAGCTCATCTTGTCTTATATTTGTAAAGCTCTGCAGTTTTTCTTTGGGTGTGATGAATGAAGCTGAATTACAAGACGCTGTAGATTCTACATTTGTTATTGTATTTCTGATACTATTTTTATCAGTGAAGAAGTCATAAAGTAATTACTACTAAACTGTGAGGGAATATTTAGTTTGGGTGCAAATTATTTGGGTCTGATTATTTGTTAATCTAGCCACTATGCTAAATAAAAACATTGGATTATTTTGGTTATTTTCTATGAGTTTATGTATATGCTCGGCCCTGGCAGCTTTTAGAACCTGTCTATAGCTGGACATACTGTTTTCCATGCAATTCTAAAAACTTCCAAGTGAGTTTTTCTCCATTTGCACTCAAGACAACGAGTTTTTTTCTTGAGAGAATGGGAATTACTGTTGTACCATGGCACAGTACATTTTCTCTAACCTTTTTCAATTTGATGGGGGCAACAGCTTTTAATGTATTAGAGAAGATATTGCCCATATTGCTAATCATTTAGTCTAGTTCATGTGTATTTATGGGTACAAAAAGCAGTTGAGATCAATCAGGTAGGTTATTGGGATCTATGTTTAGTGGTTGGAACAAAATTCTACCCGGATGCTAACTCAGAGCAATTAGTATATTAGTAATACACAGCCTGCACGATACAGGTGGTTTCACGACAAAGCACTTTGAGGACAATATCATATCAGTACGATAAATTCAGGTGATATAATTCAGTCTCGCGTATGATTAAAACGATGTGTCTGATGACGTTTTGCTTGACCCCCAAAGAGTTTAAGTCTATAAAATGCAAGTGCTAATGCATAATTTGTATTATCAACGTTAATGTCTCCAACAATTAGCGCTTTATCAACATTAACAATAGGGCTACATATGGCCTGGTGGTCTATGGTAGTAAGAGCAAGAATAGGAGAGTTTTTCTGCAATATGACAGTGTCTTCTGAGTAACATTGAGTATATCACTATATATTGTTGCAACACCACCGCCATGACCAATCCGACGGGGCTCATGCTTAAAAAAAAGTAGCTTGGTGGAGTAGACTCATTTAGACCAATATAGTAATTTGGTTTAAGCCAGGTTTCAGTCAAGCAGAGTACAACAAAACTATTACTATTTCATTTACATTCACTGCTTTGGGTGCAAGGGATCTAATGTTTAGGAGCCCAAGCTTTAAAAAAAATTTTTGTTTGTTTATTTCACATTTTTCTGGTTCATTCACAAACAGATGTTTTGATCCTGCATTAAATTTATATTTTGACCTGATTATTCGGGGAACAGACACAGTCTTTATAGATTGTACAGTGCAAGTACTTCTATCATTTAAGCGGGTATAACAAAAGTCGTCATAGCAGTTATTTGATATTTGACTTACTAGTCATATGGAGTGTAGCGTCCTAGTGATATTGTCCGACAGGAGTTCCACTCTGACATTGCTGGGGTGCAGGCCATCAGCGTGAAAAAGCCTAAGTTGCTCCCAGAAAAGATTCCAATTGTTAACAAAGAGCAGTTTCTGTTCTTTACACCATGACAGTAACCATTCATTTAGAGCAAACAGTCTAGTGAATCTCTCATGTCCTCGTCGATACGTGGCAAGCAGTCTTGACACGATGATCCTCGTTGAGGGCGATGTGTTGCTTACCATCTTGATCAGGCTCCAGAGGTCCCTCTTCAGAATCTCTGTCAGCTGCAGCTTGATGTCGTTCACCACCGCATGAAGCACGTCAGCTCCGATGCTCTCGTCGCCCTTAAGGATTGTGGGTATCTGTGCAGAAACATTGAGAATACGAGCACCAGGAAAACAGTGAGTGTGCACCTTACCTTCAGCTAATGTGGCACGGACATGCCGGACGATGGAGTCTCCGATGACCACAGCATTGCGTTCCGTCTCGCGGAGGGGAGCGAAGCAGTTCCGGGTGAAGATCTCGAAGGCCGGAGGTGGCGGAGGGGGAGAGGTCGTCGCCCGAGGCCTGGCTCGAGTCTTCCGCTGCGGTGCACCGAGGGTCCGTGGTGTCCCAGCGCCGGGGTAAAGGAGTCCTGGTAAAATCGTGTCCTGGGTGCACAGGGCCTGTGCAGAGAAACACACGGAGTAGAGGTGGTGGGAATGTTAACATTGCACCGTAAACTTACCTCGGATTTGTGAGCGTCAGCCCGGGATGTTTCCAGCACGGCTCTCCGCTCTCCCAGCTGGGCCTTCTTCACCAGTAGGTCGTGGATCTGCTTCTCCACGGCCTCCAGCTCCAGTTGCACTGAGTACAGCTCAAACATGTCATCATCTGCACTCAAAGGTAGACACATATCATAGTAACACATAGTAAAGTGAGTAAAACAATGATAATGTGTGTGAATAGAGTGTAAGCAATGTGAGATTAGCGGCAACCACACTGGCGATGCTAATGGGCTAGTAGCAGATTCAGTAAATCTAAATAAAACTAGTGATAAGACGCTCTGATTGTTTTTGTTGTAGAATAAGATAGTGGATATATTCACACGTTATAGAAACAAAAATGGTGTATAAAGTTGATTTTAAGATTAAAAAAATAGATGATAAAGAATTAACTTGACGGAGCTCCAAACTCAAACCATGCGGCAGCAACAAACAGGAAGTCGGATTACAATAGTCTCTATGACTCTGTTAATGGGGGAAAAAATTGCCTTAGAATTTAGCCAAAACTATTTATCTTTGAAGGAAGCACTACATTGTTTTCTACATTTTAGGGCAGACTTCACTTCGTTCCAGATGTGCTTTTCCAAAAATGTAAGAAGATCCTTCTTATTTTGTCATTTATGTCTGCACATCTTTCCCATACTCTTAACAGGCCTCTCTGCTAAAGCAGAAATCTTAGTACTCTCATGTAGAAATTCATCCTGGGTTAAATTCTTCATTAGAAAGAAGATCTCTTGATGTTATTGCAATGAAAATCACTACTAAGTCCTTAATAACACCAAAACTTACTTACTTTCTTTCTTTTTTCTTTCTTTTTCTTCCTTTTTCTTTCTTTTTCACTCATTCTTTCTCTTTCTTTCTGCGTTCGTAGTCACGGGAAGAAGGATGCGGCGAGAAATGGCGAAAATTTTACCATAATACTGTAATAAACAAATGAACAACACAAAACTAAAAGTCAGCAAAAACAAACAAAAAAAAAAAAAAAAAAAACCAAAACAATAACATAAATCCAGGCCTGGCCCTCTCTCATCTTGCACTATCGTCACTCCTCCTTTTATCCTTCCGGAGCTACTCCGTGGTACTCGAGACCGGGTGAGTGGCGCAGGTGTCGCTCATTATCATTCACTCCACTGGCCTTGCTCCGTTCCCATGGCTCTCAGCCCTGCCCCACTCGTCACATAAAAGTAGTATGATTCCCTGTTTGTTTCTTGTCTCTAAGAATGGATACTGGGTAAGTAAAACAATTGTTAAAGGCTTGTGCACAGAAATTCATAAGCCATATTTTGCAGGCATCTCGTCTCAGGGCTGTCTGAATGGCTTCTTTAGGCCCAGCGGGTGGCTCTATTATGCCTGACTGCCTTTACAATGTTTCTGAGTGAGTGTGATCTAATGCCACGCTCAGCACTGCGCCATACACTCTGACAGCAGTTTAACCTCTGCATCTGAAAACAATGTGTGTGTACAGTACAGTATGTGTGTGTGTGTACTGTAAATGCAGATAAACAGAAACTACAATTCCAGAATGCATTTTTGCATTAATGTAATCTAAAATATGCACTCGCCTTCACCTCAGTTGTTTCTGACTCTACAAATGACACAGGTCAGATATACTCTGAATGGCTTCACTAAACTGACCAGACTTCTGTAATTGTGGAACTTTATTTCTTGTGTTTGCTAGCTGAACATTCTCTTTCATCAACTCACTTCATGTGGTATCTCAAAATTTGTGCTGTTTTAATTTTAATGGATAGGGTCACCTTGTCCATTTTGAGATGCCACTGATTTTATTATGTGAACCTCCCTGTTATTAGACAAGTGCTCAAATTTATCATGCATGACTAACAGAACTTTTTTTTTTTTCTAACTGATAATGTTTGTGTGATGTTACATCCACACCACTAGCGGTCAGTATCTAAGAGGGTGTACTTTTTAAAAAATATATTAGTTATTGGTAGGGTGGAGTGTATAGTCATGTACTGTATGTATGTTAAAGCCAATAGTATTATAGTGTAATACTTAGATTTAAGGATATGCGTTCACTAAACTGAACCATCAAAATATATTGTAAAAAACAGTAAATGAAATAAAATCGAAATATAACCCTTTTTAAAACTTGTTTTTTTTAAGGCTAGTTTCAGATTTCTCATTTGTTAATTGTTCTGTACTCAAAAATAACTAAATCTGGAAATAAACATGAATAAAAACTTATAAACATTTAAATAAAACCAAAAACTAATAAAAATGACAAAAACAAAATTACTAAAACTTCAACTAAAATTAAAAAGAGAAAGGAACATATTAAAATATTAATATTAATAAAATATTAATAAAAACTACGTATCTTGATTCTAAAACACACTATAAATTATATAGTTATTTATATTTTGAATTACGTTTTATGTTTCATTTTAATTTAGCTGTAAGTTTGAATAATTATATGTGCTTTTGTTTATTAGTTTAGTTTCTGTATATTATATTTAACATTTAGTATCAGTTTTAGTCCATTGTAGTGCATCAACTTCAAACTTATTTCAGCTGACTGGCAAGGAAAAAAATTGAATTTCCTTTTTTTTTTTTCATCTGATATTTATATTTACTATTAGCTTTGTTTCAATTACCGAAATTGAAATAAAGCTGAAATAAAGGGGGACTTTCTCATTCCAGAGAGATTTTGATTGATTATGAGTCATCAATATTTTTGGTCCATTTTTCTATATTTCCAATTTTAAAAGCGTGCATCTGATTAAAAAACAAAAACAATAATTTTGCTGGGACCTCAGACTATCAGGGTCCAGAGACTGCTAAAGGAAGCTGAACACCATAGTGTGAACTGAGCACTCTAGGGCCCCAGGCCCCTCAGTGCAAATGCTGTAACCTGATGACTAGAGTTACAATAACGGTTATTATTTCTAATGATCTAATATTAGCACATTTCCCGATTTAGACATAATAATCTACATCTTGTGCCTCAGAATGCTGCTCTACCTCTATAATAGAAGAGATTGACAGCATATGAGACAACAACAACAGAGAGAGAGACAAAATGAGTGCCCATGTCCGGTCCGACAGTACCACGGCAGATGAAGTCATCCGAGTGGGCAGCGGCTCAGCTAATGAGCCTGACAGCTGACGGCACCGTACACCCACAACACACACTCACACTCGTCCCCGCTCGGCTACATATGCTCACACACCTGGCCCGCATCGTTACCTGTTTACAAATGACCAGCAATTTTCTGCTTGGTTCAGCAGCAACTGTTCTCGTCCCTGGTGTCATCATTAGGGTTTGAGAGTTCATGTTTGGTTATTATGCCCGTCTCTAGTGTTTTGTCCCTCTTGTTTTGTACACATAATCACGGCCTTTCCCCCTCTCTCCGCCACCTTTTCTGCTAAATTATGCACTCTGGGCCACATTTCTCCAACACGGCATTTGCATGCTTTATTTGGAGGAATGCCATGTGTGCACGTGCTAATGTGTGTTAGTGCGAGCGTGGGTGTGTGTTTGTAATTACGGAAACAATAGTGCTTGTTCTGAAACGTAGCACCTCGCTACCTACTGCCTACGTAGACAGCATCGCAACATCACGGAACCTCATAAGTGACTGATTTGGAACGTTCTATGTAGGCAGCAACTCTCTACAGCACTGACTATAAATAGTGCTCTGCACAGGAAAGAGACTCGGTGTTAGCATCTTGCTAAGTTAATGATAATCTAATAAGTGAAAAAAGACACAGCAAACAAAAATATTCAATCAAATAATAGTTTTTTGATCCTGTCAAACTATTTTTAGTGAAACATTTCAGTATTGCATGAAAGATTATTTTATTTTTAAATGATGTGACGACATTTCATTTATTTATTTATATGGATTCAAAAATACATTAAAAAAGCGCAATTAACAGAAACGTTAACTTGGAATGACCTCTTCTGTCATAATAATGTTTTTTTTTTCTGAATTAAAATTCATTTTATTTTTGAGGTCAGGGTGATAAACTGTCCAGTTATCATTATGAAAAATGTAAGGAATTAAATGTAACAATCTAAATAAAATTAAAGTCTAAATCTAAATAAAATGACAATCTTAAAAAAAATTTTTTTTTAAAGTTACAATGCTTACAACTGCTGTTTAACAAAATGAATTAAGAAAAAGGTTAGTTCAGGGTTTGTACAATTGGATTAATAATAATTTCATTACATATTTTTTTACCTGAAAAATAATTTCTAAACTTTATTATATAATAAATATAAATAAATAATAATGATTAAAAGTGTACACTCGCATGTATTGTAAGCAACATGGACATATGTTATTACTTATTATTACTTTTCTTGAAAATTGTATAAAAAAAATTTGAAACCTTCATGTTAAGTTGTACAGTGCAAAAAGAGTATTTCTTAAAGCATTTTCTTTTTAGTTAATGTGGAAACTACTGTATACTTACAACAAAGTTCTTTTTTCATTCTTTGTTCAGGACGGTTTACTGTTGGCAAACATTCTGAGGCAAATTCTTCAATTTAAAAAACAAAAAACAAACAATTAACAACAGAATTTTAATTATAATTACAACTCAAATTTGAACTATAATACAGCTCTTAAGTGTGTCTGTGTTCTTACTTGTGTCTGATCTTGACGGATTGAGTGAAGAAATGAACATGAAAAGATTTCCACACCAAAGAAAGCCCACTCATATATTCAATGACAGTTTGAAGTTGTTGAAAAGCCTGTGCACTGTTCACACTGATGAGATGTTGCAAACAAACTCCAAACTTGTTTTGGCCAGATTTTATTCGAAATGTCACTCCCTTTTGTTCTTTGATTTTGCTTGAATTATATCAAGTCCTTTATTGGTCACTTACTCATAAATAAATTTTTCTCCTGCCTAGTTTGTCTTGGCTTTACTCTGGAATTGCATGTTTTTTAAAGTGCTACCTATTGTGGCAGCTCGCAAGGTTTTGACCGGGCAAAAATATGAATCTTAGTGCTTGCAAGTGAGTGAGTGTGTGTGTTTCTGAGGGTTTGTTTTACGATCCCACACAGCCAGTTTAATTTCGTGTAGATAAGCTCCAGGCCAGTGTTTCTCTTTATAGTAAATGCAGTAGTAGTGCTGTCTTATACACACATGCGAGCCGTGTACACCGAGGCCATTTACAGTGCAGCAGTGCTATTGCACTCGGCCTGTCATATATATCTCCTGAGCGTGACACCTGCTTTAACACTTCACAGTGTGGCGGCCCACATGCACGGCTGCTAAACTAACAGGGACAATGTTGAGGGGCTTTTCAGTGCTTCCAGTCATGACAGAAAGGGTGGCGACTGAAATATGGAGACTGGCGGTACTAGAGAGAGACTTGACACGGGAAATGCACTAGAAGAGACTGTGTTTGAGGTGTATGGGTGGTTTAGAGGGTTTCTGAATAGTCAGTGTTACAGACTAAGGATGGGAAACTAAACATGTTTTGTTAAATAATGAGGGCATAGTGAAATCAACATATTTCCAAGATCACTGGTGAAACGGCCTTACTAGAGTTTTCCTTTATTTCCCAACACACAGTAGACCTCTATTTAAGCGCTTTTACTACACGCCACCTCCCCCGCGCAGCTTGTTCCCATCAGCAGCCGCGGACGGTGGAGGAGTCTATTTAAAGAAGAAGTCCCGACGACTATCAGCTGTCACCTGTAGGTATTCATACGCGGAGGTAAACACTGGGGCGGAGCGAGGCGGTTGACGGCTTCGAGCGCATGCTGTTACCTAGAAGTGTTTGTAAAAACTCAAAAGTTCTTAACAGTGAGCAGTGTAGAACACGTAGTCTTTTTTTGTAAAGTTTTCAAGTAAACGTACAGTACAACTCGACTGCGTTAGAACTTGTAAAGCCTTGTTACTCACAGTTGTTTGCTTCTACTGTGGGCCCTATTTGTATGTACATTGGCACATGGAACAATAACCTGACAAAAAGGTACCTCCTCGAAAATAAAAAGATTTGTCTTTAATTTGTATAATAATTTAAAATTACATTATAATGGAGTAAACGACGAATGACTCTATAGTTAGAACTTTTGTTTGAATGCGACGTAAATGTGAGCGTATGTTTATAGCATGAATGGCGCCTGCACTAAAGTAAACGAATAACAAGGTATTTCCGAGCTGTTATCGTTGTGCATCTAAAAGACAAGCTGTTTAAATAATACAACAATCAACGGTAAATATCACGGCCGAACTGTCCCTTTAAAGTGATTGTTCAAAGCTAGAAAATGAGTGGACACGCTCGCTTGGTCTCTAGATTTTTGAGCGGATGTGGTCTCAGCCTAAGAGCAGTCACGTCACGGTGAGTGTGTGTATGTGCGCGTGTGTGTTGATTGTTCGTGTTGTTCAAGTGTGGGCCGGACTGGGGGAGTACGGACTGACAGACCGTGTTGTGGATCCCAGGAAGTTCTGTCTCCGCTTCTCTGAGCCACTCGATTTTGCTCCGGAACCGGACCTGCAGGATGACCCAGCGGGGCCCGGCCGAGTTTACCCCACCGCCCGAGTGTCCGGTGTTCGAGCCCAGTTGGGAGGAATTTGCAGACCCGTTTGCATTTATCAATAAAATCCGACCCATCGCCGAGAAAACCGGGATCTGCAAGGTTCGACCGCCGCCGGTGAGTGCAGTGCGGACGATCTGAAGCGGACCGGCTGAACCGGGCCGGATCTGCGGAGTGATTCTGAGTTCGGTTTAAAGGGAAATGTCTCAACATGGCGGCGCAGTGACAGCATTGCGAACCGCTTTGTGTGTAGCTATAGGCATCATATCAGTTGAATTTCCGAAGCTCTGCCGGGTCTGTGCTCGACCTGCGGACCCGAAATTCTGTCTCCTGAGCGCAATAACGTCGCTCAGGGTTCGCAAACGTCGCGTATATGTGAATATTATACAAGAAAATGTCTCTTTATGGTCGCTGTGCGTGTAGTTGACGGCCTGGCTCGGTTCTAGTGCTGGATTAAACGTCACGTTTACTTGGTTTAGTTTGCTGATTGTCAGTGTTTATCGCTGATGTAGAGTATTGTTTATCTTTATTATTTTATTTTTTTTAAATGTATATCGAATTATTAGTACTGGTATAGTTGCTTCTGCATCTTTAGTGACATTGACGAACAGAAACCCCCATTACCTCATACTTTGATTAAAAAGGCTTTTAATGAGTTCAGTGTACTTTTAATGTAGACAGACAAAAACATCGAGACCAGGAGATACCTGCTAATGCGGAAATAAACACTTCCTTTCATTTTCACCTTCGCACATTAACTATATATGTTCATAAATTTAGTAAATTATTGCCTTTGAGTAGACTTGTAATATAAACTAATTATACCATCATTATAAAGTTGTATCTTCTATTCTGTTCAGAACAAATCCATTGTTACAAAAGTGGTTGTGTGCGGATTAGAATAATGCAATTAATTAATCACCCTTTATACCCAACAACCAAATATAGTTCACATATTGGCGAAATGATCCGGTTCAGTCCTGCGACCTTAATCTGAATCCGAACCCGTCTAAACCAGTTTGAAGGTTTTCAGTGGTTCTGATGGCGTCTTTACGTTTTATAGATTATGTGAGTGTACATTAGACGAGCCCAATGCCACGAACATTATAATTTATTCATCTCTGAAGATGATTATAGACATCTAAACACCATTTTTACGTTTATATCCATATTTGGTTTTCAAGTTATTTTAAATGATATTTACTTATTTATTGACAATTCTTGCTCCATCCTGTTGTGGCCTGGACGCGCTCTGGATCAAGCTAGCTGGTTCTGATACTGGCTTCGGGTTTGATGTGAATTCTGGTTCTTTTATGAATCCATTCAACTCGCTGCTACGTGACGTGATTCACGCACGAGGTGGCAGATGAGAGAACGCGTAATTACGTGAAACAAGCGATGATTAACGGGTAAAATGTGTCAAGCATCGTTATAGGACGATGGTTTCGTGTCATTGACGATCTTAATATCCAAAAAAGTAATGTTTTGGTAGGGGTTTTAAAGCTGAGAATGTTTTCCAAATGGCCTCTTGCTTTCCAACACCAACATATACGCGCACTGGATTCTGACACGTTTTAAACTATTCAGACCGTGTGAAGTGATTCACAGGCTCGGTTCGGCTCATAAGATGCTCCCGAACCCGATGGATGGATGGATAGATGAAGTCCTCGGGCCGGGCGCGTCCTCCATGTTGCGAGCTATGGAGTGAATGAACCATCTGGCCATTTTGTGTCTTTCTGTAACTATGCTGCCTGCACAGCAAACAAGGAAATAATGTGGGAAATGGACTTAATATGCACAGAATTTACCTTCATTTTATGGATTATGTGTAGCTGAGGTAATAGATACGGATTGTGGTGAATATTGTTCGTATGTAGTGCACAAATCTGTATATATCTGTGTATATAAACTGTATATGATCTCATGTTCAGTGGTTTATTGTACAGACTCTAGTGGTGTGCCATTTATGTGTAATGGGGCAAGTGTTTTTCATTGTTTTGAGTAAAACTTTTAATAAGGTGCTGATTACATAATTACACTATTTTATAAATGTATGAAAGCAAACATATCTGCAGTTTAAATTCTGAGGCTTAAATGTGTGGGTTTACAGCTCATTTTTGATTGCAGTGATTGTATCCTGAGGTGCCTTTCTTGGCTTAAAAAGGGTAACACTTTATTCATTGCAAGAGGGTCATGTCTGGTCTCTTTTAATCCAGCTGTTAATTACATGTGTGTATCTGGAGACATGATTGTGTGTGTTGCTGTTTTTCTGAACACAGTTGTAAACGTGTTTATAGGAGGCTGGAGACAAAGAAAATGTGTTGAACTTGAACTAAAAAGGTTTTATGTTGGTGACTAAGCTGAACAAAAACCACAGTTCAACCGTTTAGCTATCTACAGCAGTTTGCGTGTGAGTGAACGTGTTTTTTTTGTTCACTTTTAGCCACTGTTAAGCCGAAACACATTCACAAGATTCTAGACCACAAACCACAGAGTATCAGTCACATTTGTACAGGGTTGTCGTTCAGATCCTTTCAATTAAATTTATGAATGCAAAAAAACAAAATTTTGTGAATAAGAAGACACTGATGTAGTCTGAATAAAATGGCATAGGCAACATGTGGTGTTGCAACGTTGTGTTTACTTGCTGTTTGTGTAGATCATTTTGTGTCTCAGTTTAATTTATCAGTGTCCATTACCCTCAGTATGGAAGTCTTATCTGTAAACATAAAAAACAGTCATCATCTAATCAAAAGTTCCACGTTTTTGTGTGCGTGTCTGCAAACAAACACATTGTTGATGAAGTCAGAAACCTGCAAAGCTTAATGAATTTAGAAAAACAGAAAGCTAAAGATGAAAATGATGTCTTTGATTAAGCCTCTCTTGTTTTGACTGTGTTTGTGTTCTTGACCCCAGTACTAATTAGTTAGAGGCTCGACTCAAGGGACACCTTATGCAATTTCAGTTTGCAGTTGATGGGAATGAAGTTTTTTTTTTTGTTTTTTTAACTTTGCTAAATATATATGTAAAATGCTCAGGATTAGACAACTGGTTCCTTGGTCCCTATTGAATGTCACAGCTTGATTTTGCTGCAAGATGATGACATTGCATATTGAACTTAAACTCAGAAATCAAGCAATTTAAAATAAATATCAATAAAAGAAAGAAAAATGTAAGTTTACTAATTGTATGTTTGCTTTGTGTGTGTGTGTTTAGGACTGGCAGCCTCCATTTGCATGTGATGTTGACAGACTTCATTTTACTCCACGAATCCAGCGACTCAACGAGCTCGAGGTAATTTTATAATTTTGCTTTGAGCTAGAAAATAGTTTGTACAAGCTTGCCTATATTTGTGAGGGCCCAATATTTAAAAATATATTCACAAATGTAGTGAGACATGCTGAAAACTAACTTGCGAGGTATTGTGAAGTGCTCCTCACTGTTTGGAAAAACTCATAAATTTGTCAAATCATCAATCTACTGATATCATATCAACAGGTTTGTCACAGGGTTAGGTTTAGGGTCAGGGTTTAGCAAATATTATCACCTTTGTCGAAAAACCATTGTGTCTATGAGATGTCCTCACTAACATTGTGAAACCGAAGGGCTTGTGCATCGAAAGGTCAATGGTCACTGTCTTGTCAGCAGAATTTGGGCCTTTTGAAATGACTGATATTAAAATAACACCATATCTGAGATGCTTAATCATTAACATGCACCATTCACGATGTTGCTGAATCTTATTTTCTCTTTTTCTTGGCTCTTCCATCACCCTCCCCCCTTTCCTACAGGCTCAAACCAGAGTTAAACTCAACTTCTTGGATCAGATTGCCAAGTTTTGGGAACTACAAGGATGCACACTCAAAATTCCACACGTGGAGCGGAAGATCCTTGATCTGTACCAGCTCAACCGAGTGAGTGATTCTGCCAGTTAGGCTTCTTCAGTGGACTGTATAAGTCAATCTGCCTGATCAATTATGACTTTGTTCAATATTTCTAGCTGAAACCTTTTATTCATATCTGTATGTGTCACAGAGTAATTCATGTAACCGCTGAGTTCTTTATTATTGACCAAGTGAAACACAAGCATTGATGAATGTTTATGATGTTTTTGCAATGAAGTCCAACAATCTTTCTCAATCTGCCAGTTGGTTGCAGAGGAGGGTGGATTTGATTTAGTTTGTAGAGAGAGGAGATGGACGAAGATTGCCATGACAATGGGTTTAGCCCCAGGCAAAGCTGTGGGGTCCCACCTGAGAGCCCATTACGAGAGGGTCCTGTACCCGTACCACCTCTTCCATTCTGGGACAAACCTGCCGGTGAGTTTAACATATAGGCTAAATGCATCAGATCAATATGTCACACACTTTTCATAAAGCTTTCAGCAGGAGGTTTGGTTTAGGAGTCGGGTTACAGATGGTCTGCAGTGTTAAAGCTGGGCTTTTAGGGTTAGAGGTATTGAGTATGCTGTGCTTATGAATGCAATATGTGGTTATTAAGTGTGTTTTATTGTGTTCTAGCCGCTTGTTTTCTGTATTGTGTGCCAGTTCCTCCTAGAGTTACTCTCTTTGTGCCACGCCCATCTAAATTGTCGCCATGACTTTTGTCTTTAGAGACAATGTATCATCAATACCAATTAGTAAAATGCACAGTATGGTATTCATAAACTTTGACGCACTGTAAGCAACTCCCTTTCAAAGATGGAAGAATCCACTGATAGGATTAATCATATATTTAAATAATATATTTAATCATTTTAACAATATTTCTATATTTAAATAATATTAATATGATATAAATTAATATGTAAATTTGACTGATTATATTACAATTTGTAAGGGAAAAAATAATAATGTATGTTTTCCGTATTACAAAGAAAAAAAAAAAAAAACAAACATTTTATAATATGAACAAAAATAATATGAACTATAGATAAATTAAAAGAAACTGTATAATTTTTTCCAAATATATTTCAGCATTTTTTAATACAGGCAATGATCATATGCAGGAGCATTTGAATATGAAAAGTATCTTCCTGACTAATTTTCTTTCCATTGACTGAATGCTTGACATCTCTGTTAGAGATGCTGTGGCCTCTGACCCCGAGATCACTGGCAGTTTCTCTGTAATGTCCGGTGCTCTTTTCTACGTTAGGCTCTTGACCTCGCAGCCAAACTGACAAGTTTTGGGGCACCTCCTGGGCTGGAAGAGGTACGTTTCTACTTTCCCCATTACCTAATCTGGACAGGATGTGGTATCATTATGGGTGCTGTGGCAATAAATGTTTCATTTAGTAGTCGCTGTAGCTCTTACAGCCATACTGAAATGTGCTCCTGCTCTCTGAAAATCTTTTAAATGTAAAAATTAGTATTTATATTACTAAAGTAGTTTTAAACCGCTTTATGAATGTTTTACAACAAATATTTCCTGGTTCTTTATCACTTTTTATTTTTGATATGTAAACATTTCCTTTTGCTTTTTATGTCAGTTTTGTTTGTGTGTGTGTGTGTGTGTGTGTGTGTGTGTGTCTGAGTTTTATATATCCTGGTGGGGACTTAAACCTGACTACACACAGACTCATGAAGACTCGTGTCACGGTGGAGACCTAAATTGTGGTCCCCATGGGTACAAACGCTTATAAATCATACAGAATGAAAGTTTTTTTTTTGAAAATCTAAAAATGCAGAAGTTTCCTGTAAGGGGTAGGTTTAGAGGTAGGGTTGGTGTAGGGGATATAATATACAGTTTGTACAGTATAAAAACCATACGCCTATGGAGAGTCCCCACAAGGATAGCTGACCAGACATGTGTGTGTGTTTATTTATTTTTCTTAACCCAGTGTTTTGATTTTGAGTTTGGGTGACAAATGGGAGCGAAGTGGTGTTTCTTTGACGGACAGTATTTAACCTGTCCTGACCCTCACCAAACCCCCAGCCATCCTGCCGAGACTCTGTTGCTTTCATTCTCCTCCTACTTCTCTCGTCTTTGTTTGCACTTGCTGCTCTTTCTATGTGTTTGTCTTTTTGACTTCTGACGCATCCTTTCTTCCTCCCCTCCCCCTCTCACTCCTCTCAACCCACAGAGACTGTGACCTGCTTTCTGTTCACGCTAATCTCTTTACACCTCCAGCTGTTCTCTCTCTTCCCTCTATCCTCTGTCTGTACGTAAATCTGTAATCTGATAGTGGTAGCATACAGTTCAGATGCCGTGTAACCTGGAATGTTGAGGATTTCTTTCTGCATGCACTCACAGATGTAACACTCTTTATAGCTGTGCTAACAGGTTATTCACACATTAGTACAGATTATCTTTGGGGTAGAGGGAAATTTCACAATTTTCAGTGCGGAGAACCCCGAGGTGACCTTAAAATGACCTTTGACTCTTCATTGAATTCTTAAACATCGAAATCTTAAACATCTCTCTGGATTAAAAACAGACCTAAATTACTATTAAATTACACTTTAAGCATTGTAAAAATTATTTTCCAAAGTTTTTTTTTTTGTTTTTGTTTTGTTTTTCAAAGTTTCTCTTTTCCATGGGATGTCAGGCTCCAAAAAAGCAAAAGAGATGCAATTCTTCTGAAACCATATTTTAGCTTTGTGTGAGGAAAAAGGCCAAATTGTAAATTAATTGCTCAAAATTTTACCATTCTTCTGTCGCTCTCAAATTTAATTCACACTATGGAAAAGAGCAACTCGGGCATTCTGCCTAACATCTTCACATCTACCTTTGAGTTTTACTGGAAAAAAGAAGTTCATACAGGTTTGAAAACAACCGTTTTGAAACATAAGGCTGTCCATTTTCATTTCTGAGTGAACTACTGCTTAAAGTGCTGTGGTAATTTAACATGAGGACATTGTAGTTTTATTTGATATGTTAGGTAACTTTAAGTGTGAAGGGCTCATTTAATCAGTTGAGTTGTTTTGCTTGTTTTCTTCAGTGTCTGCAGAAGGCGTTAGTGGATGATGTAAATGACAGAGATGAAGAGTATAAACCCCACGACCTGCTACAGAGACAAAACATTCACGTTCAACCCTGCGACATGAGTGCACCTGCTAGACGAGCCAAGAGGATGAAAACCGAGGTAAATGTAAACACGCGCACACATACTCCCTTAAGTGGGCTAAAATATTGTATGTTTATAATCACAGTCTGCCTCTATTTGGCACAGGTTTGTTTTTCTAATGCTCTGTAATGTATATCAGTTTGGATATACACCACCATCCAAAAGTCTTTTTAATTTTAAAAATATTTTTAAAAGAAGTCTCTTACGCTTGCCAAGGCTGCGTTTATTTGCTTAAAAATACTATAAAAACAGTAATATTGTAAAATATTGTTACAGTTTAAAATAAATGTTTTCTGTTTTAATATATTTTGAAATGTATTTTATTTCTGTGATGACAGCTGAATTTTTAGCAGCCATTACTCCATCCTTCATTGTCCAATTTATGCCCTAATATGCTGATTTGGTGCTCAAGAATTTTTTTTATTATTATTATCAATGTTAAAAACCATTGCCCTGCTTAATTTTATTTTATTTTATTTTTTGTATAAATGGGATTTTCAGGATGCTTTGATGAATAGAAAGTCAAAAGAACATAATTTATTTGAAATACAATTTTACCATTGACAGTCACTTTTGATCCATTTAATGTATCCCTGCTGAATAAAATGAATTTCTTTAAAAAAATTTACTGACATACTGATCTTACTTTTGAATGGTTGGTAGCATATAATCATTTGTTTCTATGTTAATTAGTGTGTCAGGTCAGAGGGAGGTGAGGGATGTGAGAACAGGCCCAATCTCAGGAGGAGAATGGGTTCATTCGTTGCCAAGCCTGAACCAGGTAAGCATCTAACCTCACATCACTCAGATCATTGGCCAGTCTTCATTAGGCAATATTTATAGTCAATCAAGCAAAACAAACGTGTGATTAGCATAGCATTATTAGTCAAATCGGTGTCTTTATATGAACAAATGCATTTGTATGTGTGTATTAGAGAGGGAGGTCCCTATACAGGTGAAGCAGGAACCTGTGGAGATAAAAGAGATCAATTCTGAACCAGAGAAAAGCAAATTCCGTTTCAAGAAAAACATCCCCCCTCCTCCAGTCAGCATGGTAAGTTTTTACTCCCCTCTTTCTTATTCAAATTTAAGTTTTGCTGAGCCTTTGTCACATCAAAACAGTGGACAAACCGATTGTGTTCATCATAATAAGATATCATGTAATGACTCTAAACTATACAAAGACCCAACAGGTTCATTTAATTAATTTCAGTTGAGGAGACCGATTACCTTAAACCCTTTAAGTTTAAAAACACAGTATTTGAGTACTGTGAACTTAAGTAGCTTTTTTCATTTGAAAATGAAAAATATTACTTAATATTAAATAACTATAAGCGGTGTTCAAATACATTGTTTAGCAGATTTTTTTATGTTTTCATTGCTTCCGATATTATAGTGCTGTCTGTCTTCCTCTAGGTGGACCTATATGTGTGTTTAATGTGTGGAACGGGGAACGATGAGGATCGGTTGTTGCTATGCGACGGTTGTGATGATAGCTACCACACCTTCTGCTTGATCCCGCCCCTCAGTGATGTTCCTAAAGGTGATTGGAGGTGCCCTAAGTGTCTGGCTCAGGTGAATTTACAAAGTAAACAATAACAGTGTTTGTTCATTATTTAAAGTCAGTAAAAGCAGCAACTGATTTTGAACAGCACTGTTTAGAAACCAGTCAATGTAGACACTTTAATTTACTAGAACAATTGATTGACTCATTATTTCTGTGTTTCTGCAGGAGTGCAGTAAACCTCAGGAGGCATTTGGCTTCGAGCAAGCTTGCAGGGATTATTCTCTAAAATCCTTCGGGGAAATGGCAGACTCCTTCAAGTCAGACTATTTCAACATGCCTGTTCATGTATGTACAAATCTCTCCCGAGTCTCTGACATTGACTCTCATGTGTATAGATTTACAAATCCAATGTTAAAACATATGAACTTATCTTTATGTTCATTTTTTTCTGTGAATATGGTGTTTGTTGTAGATGGTGCCCACCGAATTGGTTGAAAAAGAGTTTTGGAGGTTGGTCGGCACCATTGAGGAGGATGTGACTGTGGAATATGGAGCTGACATCGCCTCGAAAGAGTTTGGAAGCGGTTTCCCAATCAAGGGTGGAAAGTTTAAGGTTGCGCCACATGATGAGGTACAACTGCAATATCAGATTTTGAGATATTACTCACAATTTCCAACGTGTATTCATACGTAGTACATCCTGTTTCCATCACTGATGTGTTGTGATTGATTGTTGTAGAAGTATCTTCAGTGTGGGTGGAACCTGAATAACATGGCCATGATGACACCATCAGTGCTGACCCACGTCACTGCTGATATCTGTGGCATGACTTTGCCGTGGCTGTACGTGGGCATGTGCTTCTCCTCTTTCTGCTGGCACATTGAGGACCACTGGAGCTACTCCATCAACTACCTGCACTGGTAATAAGGGATATGCTTAATAAAAGTCATATGTAGTAGTGCTATATTGCACTGACTGAACATCTGTCCCCCACAATGATTTCGTTTCAAATATGGTTTCTACTCTAAATAAAAACACCGTTGCCTAGGAGAGTGTGCTATTATAGAAAAGGTCAAACTATACTGATATGATTAAGTTGTCTTGTACACTCCATTTCATATTTTTTTTTTTAAGAAATTTATATTTTTATTCAGCAATGATGCATTAAATTTATTAAAAGTGACAATAAAGACAGTTATAATGTTACAAAAGATTCTATTTAATAAAATGTTGTTCGTTTGAACTTTCTATTCATCAAATAATGCCGAAAAAATATGTATCTCAGTTTTCACAAAAACATTAAGCGGCACAACTATTTTCAACACTGGTAAATCAGTATATTAAGAAGATATATGTTACATGTTACACAGGAATAAATTACAATTTAAAACATTAAATTAGAAAACAGTCATTTTAAATTGTCAATTAATATTTCACAGTATTACTGTTTTAAATGTATTTTTGATCAAATACATCGCCTTGTCTGTGTGAAGACCCTGATTGTATGTTTGAATGTGTTAGGGGGGAACCTAAGACCTGGTACGGTGCTCCTGGTTTTGCCGCTGAGCAGTTGGAAGCAGTCATGAAGAAACTGGCCCCGGAACTGTTTGAGTCTCAGCCGGACCTTCTACACCAGCTTGTCACAATCATGAACCCCAATACACTTATGGCCCATGGAGTACCAGTGAGTAACATGTTTATACACAATCACAAGTCAGATGCTCACATGGAGTACCTGTAAGTAACACGCTCTGTTTCTTAGATTTACAGAACCAATCAGTGCGCAGGAGAGTTCATCATCACTTTCCCACGAGCCTATCACAGCGGCTTCAACCAGGGCTTCAACTTTGCAGAAGCTGTGAACTTTTGCACAGTGGACTGGGTGCGGATCCTTCTGCTGTTACAGTGTTATTAATGTAGATTTTCCTGGACCGGTCTCAGAGCTGAATATGGCGTGTTTGAATTTATATGAATATTTACAATTATGTTTGTGTTTTTTTCTTTTTTCTTTTCTGATTTGTGTTATAAATTTGGTTTGCAGATGCCACTGGGGCGTCAGTGTGTGGAACACTATCGCCTGCTGAACCGTTACTGCGTGTTCTCTCATGATGAGATGGTGTGTAATATGGCCATGAAAGCAGACAGGCTGGACGTGGTTCTGGCATCAGCCGTACAGAAGGACATGCGGCTCATGATCAAAGAGGAGAGAGAACTGCGGGACAAAGTCCGCAAGATGGTGAGAGAACGCAAGCAAAACCTGTCAAATCTGTGTGTGAGACACAGTTTGTGTGGATGACACTATAGTGTAAATGTATTCAACAGTGCTCATTACTCTTCTCACTCTGAGAAAATAAACGGATATGTAAGTAGGCAGTAAAATATGCAGTAAGACAATTATCCTCACACTTCATGGACTTTATAAGTGTAATACAATTATCTATCTACTTATGTTTATAATATGTGACCCTGGACCACAAAAACATCAATAGGATCAAATTAAGCTTTTTTTTTTTTTTTTCATTGATGTAGGTTCGTAGGATAGAAAATATTTGGCCGAGATACAACTGTTTGAAAATCTGGAATTTGAGGGTGCAAAAAAATCTAAATACTTAGAAAATCGCCTTTAAATTTGTCCAAATGAAGTTCTTAGTAATGCATATTACTAATAAAAAATTAACTTTTGTTATATTTACAGTAGGGAATTTACAAAATATATTTATGGAACATTATCTTTACTTAATATCCTAATGATTTTTGGCATAAAAGAAAAATCTATAATTTTGACCCATACAATGTTTTTTTTGCTATTGCTACAAATATACCACAGCGACTAAGACTGGTTTTGTGCTCCAGGGTCAATGTATAAACCCTCATCCTCTCGCTTAAGATTAGCGAAACTTAAGACAAATTTAGGACTAATTTAAGGTTAGTGAAATATAATGTAATGGTGTTTAGTTTATTCTTAAGCACATTTTAGCAATTCATTGTGAGATTAAGTAAGAATGTAATATATTTATATATATATATATAAGATATAATATATATATATATATATTATATACACACACACACANCAACTAATAACAGAAAAAACCTAAGAGATATTAAGCATCACTGCACAGAACAGTCCCTCATGAGATTACTTTTCATGAGTGAAGGTAAGTATCTAAAGTCATTCCAGAAGTGATTATACACTTGCCTGGAATGTTTTCTCCTGTTCATTTCGCTTTGTGATACCCGTAATTGCTGAAATAACAGTAGTATGTCTTCTGAACAGTTTCCAGAAGCCTGGTTCTGTTTGCAATTTAGCCATTGCATGTAAAAGCTTAGCTTGCGGGAGTCTGTATTTACAGAAAATTATTCTTTGAGCCCAATGATGCATCCATATTGGTGTGACTCTGTACTGGACTGAACTGCTAAATAGACAGCATTGTGAAACACACAAAAGTAAATATGGGAACTGAACAAAAAAAAAATCTGTGATTTATTATGAAATAAATACAACCTTGTAAATTAGCTGTACAATTGTCCACTGAATAATAAGCACTCTATTAATCTTTCATTTATGAGAACAGATCAAATTGTTCTCTAAATTTGCATAATAAGCTAAATTATGTATTGTTTGCGTCTAAGCCCGAGACCATAATTGTTTTTATAATTTCCTTTGGTGGGTGGTGTGTTTGGAGGGGGGGGGGAGGGTAGAAGGGGTGGGAGGGGGGTGACACTATCTTTCAAAGAAGGATTGTATGTTGTGTAAGATAATAGTGTTAGGTTCAGTTGTAGTTTAGTTGATAATTTATTATAGGGATCACTGATGCAAGAAAATTTAAATACCAATTTCACGAACCTAAATTATGCTTGTGACAAAACAGAGCAGAACCAACCTAGACGGAGGAGAGGAGCCGGGGGTGTGGTGTGGCGAGGGGTAAAGTTGCTCTTGATTTTTGTGTTTTCATCTGAAATTCTGATTCATGGCACCCTCACTCCCTACAAGTAGCGCAGGGGAGAGTTGGGTGAGCTGGACGGTGTGTGGGACGGCATACCCCCCAAGTACGGGCCCACACGCACCTTCCAACGGACTCCCCTGCAGTCGAAACACCTACCAACTAGCACCCATCTGATGTGTTTTTGTGTCTTTTTTTCTTGTTCTTTGGGGTCCCCTACTTGCACCATTACCTTTACAGCCCCCCCCCCGCCTGCGCTTACCATTTGTATTATGGTCTTATTTTATGGTTTGCAGTGATGACGCATTTGTGTTAGAACTATCGCTCACGCTGCTGTTTTATTATTCCATGGATTTCGGTAAGTATTGATAGTTAATGTATTATGAAAGAGTTGTCTGAAATGTGTGAATTCCGAGCCTTATTGACACACCATTAAATACTTTTTCTTCATTTTCAAGATCCATGGTGACACACGTCACCCAGTGTGGCTCCCACTAAAGACTAGAGGGTCTATGGGTGTTGAGTTAGTTTCCTGTTATGCTGGTCCCCCATCTTCCTTCACCTTCCACCAAAGTAGATATTCCTATATATTTTAAAAAAATAAAAAAAAATATGCGGAAAAAAAACTTAAAGTAAACAAAACATCATGCTATTCTGTACTGTATTTGCAGCGATTTTGAGATGGGTCCCTCCAGTCAAACTGTCTATGTATCCTTACGAACACACTCCAATTTCCGCCTGCGCCACCACCACCTGCAAGCCATGATTACACACGGCCGCATTCACGCCCCCGGAACCATAACAACCCGACGTTCACGTCCCTGTGTTCTACCAATTGCTTTCCAGGGCCATCAACATAGACGCAATACACCACAGAACTCCTCCCTGTGCAGCCGCCCCTGGGGGGGCACCCTAGTACTGGTAAGATCGTTCAATAAATTCACCTAGACACATTTATCCTGACGGCAAGTAGGTAAACGGGAGGCAGGTGTGTGGTGGTGATGGGCGTAGCTGTAATAATGTTAATAGCCGTTCTTGAGCATTGACCATTTATTTTGTGACACAATGTGGGAATGTGACATCGTGTTTAGAGAGAAGTACTGGGGAGGAGAGTGTGCGCTAGCTTTATTTGATGCCTCGCACCCCCCCCCCAGTGCGCCCAACAACTATTCCACAGCACTAGACTTATCTACGGCCGACGAAAGCTTTTCGGCTCCACCCCCTCCCACTGTGCGCGAACAGCCCAACTTTTGTTTTATATGTTACTTTTAGCTGTAAAGAGTGTAACATCTCTCTGTAGTGGGTGGTGGTTGTGTTATGGACGCTGGCAGGTGGGTACTGTTAGAGGAGGGGTATTGGTAGGTGGTGGGGATGAAGTTAGGGGGTCAGTCGGTGCTGGTGCCCACTTCTCTCTGTGGGTTCATCCGCACCCTCGCCCGGTGACGCCGCCCCCCCCCCACACTTCTCAGACGCCAAATGCCCCCAAACACCGGCACCCCGGTACCCCCCAAGTAAAACCCACTTACACTTGAAAGCACAACACCAACTACAACCTCACAAACAACAAACTATCAAAGAATAAAATGTTTTGTTCAGACCCACCACATTTACCTGACCACTCTAGTGGTGTTGGCAAAGCATTTAAATCAGATTGGCGCGCATCGTTAAAGCAGGCCCCTCTCCCCACTAGCAGTCACCAGGGCACCACAGCCCCGGCGCCTGTATGATCAGCTCTAACCTTGGAACAACAAGTCATGTTTACAAACGGTAACAGGTTGACATCAAAACACGCAGTGCTGTTCACGCGCTCTACTGTGGAATAGAAACATCCCACAATCTCTAAACAAGCAGCTTGAATCTGCACAAGTGGGGGGGGGGGGGGGGGGGGTGGGGGGGGGGGGGCGGGGGGGCCCCACATGCCCTTGCCATACAAGGATTTGTTTTAGTGACATACTTCCAGTACAAGAGACTACCACCCCCAACCCCACACCCCACAACCCCACCCCCCCCACCCCGTCACCCATACAAAACCCACAAATGTAAGAGAGAAGGTAAAAAAACCCCACATTTGTAGAAATAAATAGAAAATTTGAGAATAATAATTTTGAAAAATAAAAATGTGGTGGTACGTGGTTGTTGTGTCTGTTATTACCGCCCATGCACCCTGTTTTTTCTAACCGCACATGCGAAACTAGAACATCAGGTAAAAATAAATATATAGGATTAGTTGCACTATTTTTATTGCAAATGTGGGGGAACATTGAACTGTTCATGGAGGTAGACTTGCCTAGCAAGAAAGGAATCCTTGGTATGTTTCGGGGGCCTCTGATAGCTGCCGGCTAGATGGTACAAAGTTAAAATAGGGGATACTTTGATGGTGAGGGACTCCAGATGGATCCTACTCTTCCGCCAGCTATTGTTTTCCTCACCGCACAGCTCCCCTCGCCACCACCACCTACCCCTATGCTAGTTCTTCCCTAGATGCCCCCTGTCCTACCGCACCCCCTTTGTCGCTAGAACAACAAAGGAAAAGTTACAACCTCTTGTTGGACCTTTTCATATAAAACAAAAGCGACCACAAAAAGTAGATGGAGTATAATCTTCCAGATCACTGAGAGAAAGTGGGGGGGGGGGGGGGGGGGTGGGGGGACTAGATTCCCAGCGAAATCACTGAATGACTACACTGCGCAAACAGTGATGGTTGTCTAATGATTTGCGTGAATGGATGGAAGAACGTGCAAGGGAGACACGAGGTTTACTCCCGAAAGTCCAACTATCATATACACCCCCAAATGTTTTGAGCGTTTGTTCAAGCTCACAGATGTTAAGATAGCACCAAGACAAGACCAGCTGGCGGGCGGGGCGAGGAAACTACTTGTCAGTAACGCAGACCTCGCCATCTGGAATGAGACCGATGACTGTAGATGTCATCTGCGAACTTCAAGGCAGCTATGACAGCAGAGGGTCTTTAGAGGTGCAGTCCGATTGGTGTACAGCGGAGAAAGAGCACAGTGGGGAGAGAACACACCCTGAAAGAAGGGGAGGAACCATGTTGGTGCCCGAGCGGTGTTGACATGAATTTCCCCAGTCTCAATAACTTTGCCTATCTTAAGAAAGCGGACAGATAGAGCTAGGCGACAGAGAGCTGGTGGTTAAAGTGTGAATCCTGCCAGAAGGGCTGTTGGAATGAATGGGACCAATCGAGATAGCAACAACAACCGCAAATAAGTCCCAAACAACACAACAGGATCCTCACAACTAAAACGATCCCTGTTGTGTCCCAGATGTTGAGGAATGAAGGGCAGTCCCATGTTGACCTGCAACATCCCAGGACCTGTTTGACCCTCGGTAAGCAAAACTGCAAGGGGAAGGTCCATAGTAAAGAGGCATCCCCCAAAAACTGATGACATAAGTATTGTCTCTTCAAGAATGTAAGCCAGAAACCATAGTTCTATAGTTCGAAACAAGACTTCATCTGAGGATCCAAGACATTAGAGACACACAGCTCTGATCAAATCTGTAGTCGTTCAAGTCCTGTTATCTTGGGTTTCTTGAGAACGAGGGATGATAGTAGAGGTTTGAAGCAGGAAGGAGATTCACAAAAACTCCAAAGTAGATCTGTTGAGAGATCTGATGAATGAGTGAGGTGGGGCCAGCTTGGGTCAGCACATTTTTCAGACAGGCTGGGTCACACCACTGGCCTGGCTGCCTGTCTTTTTTTGTTCTTCCTCATGAAGGACACTGGCCGCACATCATCTTCTCTGATCTGAAGTGCAGGAGGGGGGGAGAGGGGGATTGCAGGAGGTGTTAACGGTTGTGTAGAGACAGCCACTATGCGTCAACCTAAACGGGTGTGGGAGGTTTTGAATTTACAATAAAATTAATTCAGGTCTTCAGCAGGTTGTTGATTCACCTCAGTGTTGGGGGATGGTGTCTTGTATTTTGTGATGGCTTTCAGACCTTTCCACACTGAAGCTGAAGCTGAGTGCATTGGAAGTGAAAATGATCTTCCAACCTCTTTTAGCGTAGCTCCTTTTAGCCACTATTAAAACCCTCACTTATTGGGTAGCGAAGGACCTGTACTAGTCCACCATTATGTAGCGAACTCCTCCTCTGGACCACTGCACGACGGGATGGGTGCTGAGGGTTGGTGCGAGGTGTAGAGGAGACGATGGGCGTGTGGAGATTGCATGAATGTTACCAACAATAAGGACAACATGAGTAAAGAATGCACAATCTCAACTTACAGTCTCTGTGAACGATGTTCGTCACAAGATCGGTGGTAGCAGCTTTCAAAAACACAAAAGTACCAAAAAATCAAGATGGAACAACAAAAGTCGAGTGGAGTCACCCGAAGCACGGCAGTGTAACACACCCACCCAACTATCGATTTCGCATTTGAGGTTGGTAGTGAAGAGAAGGAGACGCAGGGCACATGATATGCAATATACTTTATTGCTGGGGAACAGTTCGACTCCTAGTTATATGCTAGCTCCCCCTACCCCCACTCCCCCCCCCCCGGCCTCCGCGCGCCCGTTGGCAGTTTCCCGGAGGAAAAAGATGGGTGTGTGTGTCGCTTCAGTAAAGTCCAGCAGAACTGCATTTAATTTTCAAACAATAGGAGTCCCGGGTCAGGTGCATATGCTCTGTCATCTGTGATCTGATCAACACCACAAAACGCGAGTATTTTGCACAAAGGCCAGGCTCCACCACTCACCACCACGACCACGAGTCGACCAACTCACCGCAGGCGAAGTCTCACGAACCCCGGTTTACACGCTATAAATGCACAGCATTGCTTTGTATTGTTTTAAGCTATTATCACCATCACCTGAGTTTATTTTCTTCGTTCTTGTTTGCTAAGTGGGTGCTGTTGTATAGGCCCGATTTATATGTGAGTTGGGGGAGCGGGGTTTTATCAAAGGGGTGTTTCACTGGTATCCCCCCCCCCCTTGTGTGGCCACCCCCCCCCCCACCCACCCCCCCCCCCTGACACACTCCATGACTGTGTATCCACACATTTGAGTTGGGTAAACAATGAAAACTCCTCTCAAAGCGTACCGTATCCATTTGCCAGATGGTGTTTGTTTTCAGACGGCCTCTAACCCTTCTTTGATTGGTGAGCAGTTTCGCTATGGTATTTATTATATTTTTCATTGGTGTTTGGTTCGTTTTTTGTTGGGTCTTTTTTGTTTGAACAATGTCACTATGTTGTGTGGGTAAGTCATATCAGTCCATTAGCGAGGGTTTAGAGGGACTTTGAGCAGGTAGCCGTAGTCAGCTAGGATACACTGTGAGTTTTATGACCAGTTACATATGACAAAGCCAGCCACTCGTGCTGCGATCACTCTCGCCGAACTGAAGGACAATTTGCCATCTAGCATAGTCCAGCCTAGACAGTTTTGAAAAGAGAGAGGGAAGTTTTTTAAGACTGATGCAGAAAGGTACTATCCAAAGTCAGGAACACCTCTCGACGAATGGTGCTTTGAGTTATGAAGTGAAAAAAATATGAATTTCCTAGGCAGGGTCTCTGGGGGGACTGCACCCCCCCCCCCCCCCCCCCCCCCCCCCCCACCCCCCGAACAACAGGGCACATCATAGGCACTCTGATATTCATGTCAAAGCAGATACAATTGAATATGGACTACTTGATTAGATTTTTTTTTTTTTGTTTTGTGTTTTTTTTTTGTTTAGTGGGGCAGGAAGGAGACAAATGGAGACAAAACAAAAGCAATGCCGGAACAAAGCGAAAATATGAGGAAGCAAAATGGGGAGAAGGCACTAGGAGCAAAGCATAGCAAAAGCAAATGGAAATGATGAAGTAGCAATGTAGCAATGGGATGAGTTTTCCCAGTCATCAGTGCAAATGTTGTCTTCCTCTCATGTCCTCTAAGTCAGGATTTATAATTGTTTTTTTTAAATATACAGCTCTTCTTCTTTCTTTGCTTTTCCTTGGCTTGTCTTTCTTCACAGGGACTTCGCTGAGAACCACGTTGGGTTGCTGAATTATTCCACTCTGAAGACATGCACCGAGCTCACAGTGCTGTAAGTGTTTTTACGTGCATTTACCCTCAGCCACAATCCACTGTAAAGTCTGATTAGTTGGTTTCATTGTGTTTTTTTATATGATGGCTGCACATGTTGATGCCAGCATCACAATTTATGGCAACGTGGCAGCGAGTTTGATTTAATGGTCAGTTTAATTGAATGTGGTACAGATGTTGTTTTTAGTTTATTGTTCGATGTCGTTTTGATCTCAGACCTGTTTTTTTTTTTTTTATTTAAACCGTAGTTGTATATTATGCCTCTAAAAGGAAATTCGAGGTTCTTGGTTAATATTAGTCATTCAGGATCGTGAGTGGTCTGTCTGCACGTGGGTTCGTTACAAAGTGAAACAAAGTTTGATGCACTGTGAAAATGGACAGCTTTCCAGCCCAGTGATTGAATGGAAATCTTCTTAATTTTACTGTAACTTTAAAATATAGGACATGCCACCATGGTTGTGTATATCACAAAGTCTTTTGATGTTAGGTGTTTCAAATAATTATATGTCATATACTGTTGGGTATAAAAGTCTGAGACCACTAGTAAAAATGTTTCTATTTTGCACTTTTTTAAAATTACATCTAATTTTATTTTATTACACAATTTTTATTAAAATGACATTGTCAGATTAACAACGTAACTAAAAATGTTAAATAAAAACACAATTATTTGATAAAACAAACATTTGAATTGTTTTTAACCATGTAAATGACTGGCATTTTGCTGTATATCAGAGCAAACTCACATCTTCTCAATTCTACCACAGATTGAGAGCAAGCTTTGCTCAAATGTGTTGACATTTGTGTTTTTGGACTGGGTCAAGATTGAGCATTTTTGTGAAGAATAAAATGATTCGCGGGACTCCCACAAAATAGAAACCATCTAAACAAAATGTTTAAAACAAATAAATTGTTTTTCATCTATTGCACAAAAGCAACAAGATAAAATGACATAAAAATGATTAACAGGCGCAAGCATAGGCAGAGTTTCTATTTATAACACGTGTTTGCAGCATTGAGCAATGTAACAAATCACAGACATACAGTATCTATTGATTTCTGGATCGCAATGGCCAATCAGAGGCGTTTAAGTTAGAATCCACACACCGCTCAAATGGAGTTCTTGCGCAGTGCTGAAATTGGCATGCTCACGAATCCCCTCATTATAACACACAAAGTGTAGACATTATGAAAGATTCATTATATTCATAGTGTTACAGCTTTGTGAGATCGTGATGAACTGAGATGTCAGCTTTTTAGTGATTATAAAGGGAGCGCTCTTTGCTCGAATTCTGCCATTCCAAACCATGCACGCAGAAGCTCATGCTTGCTATTAAAAATAACAGTGGTTTGTGAATGTTGATGCTTAAATAACAAATATTTTATCAGTGTTAATACTCTCATAGTGCATTATTAATATGTGCCATTCTCTTTTGGAAATGTCAGACATATCTTAAATGAGACTTTCAGAGAGAGATAGGTATCCCTGCAAATACGGTCAGCTTGCCCTTGCTGGAAGAATAAGCTGGAAAATGCAGCAGAAAGCAGTATGATTTTGTTATCGTCTGGCTGTTTCACAGCCCAGTGGCTGTTCTTTGAGGCTTGGTGGTTGAGGAATGTGGTGGTTTAGTCTAATTGGAAAGTAACATTAAGTTTGATCTCTCAATTTTTATGTCCAGATCACTGCATGACAATAAAATCAAGATCCTTCTAGAAAACACGTTTCATTCTCTTGGATCTTTGGTTGAACTGTGAGTACCGCAGCACATAATCTGGAAAGGATGTGAAATCTTGTGATTTGAGAGTAATAACTTTGTTTAAACTTTCTGCACAGACATAATTGAGATGGCTTTATATGCACATGGATTATGCTTTTTAAACCGATGATTTAGTATCTACCTCTTGTTTTTTTTTTTTTTTTAGAGTTTGTCTTGCAACCGAATTTCCAATATTCCTAACAAAAACACTTATCAGGAGTTACAATATCTGCACGACAAATCTGATGAGTCTGAATGCAATATCAGTCTGTTTGTTAAAAAGTGTTGAAAACTGATCAATGCACACACAATGGCAATAAACCCACCAAAAATACCAATGAAATATGTTCTTTTAAGGGAAAGTTACCCCAAAGATGGAAAAAACTTCTGTCACTCACTCACCCTCATGTCCTTCCAAGCCTGTGTGCTGTTAGTTCTTCCATGGAACAAACAACTCTTCATTTGGAAGCTGTCAACTCCCAAAAATGACAAATGACAAAAAAAAAAGCAATAAAAGTAGTTTAGCTGTATTTAGAGCTGTCGAAGCCATATGATAACTTTTTGAGTGTTTCATGTCCTTTTTGGAACTTGACAGCTCCTGGTAACCATCAACTGTCAATGGATAGCAAGAGCTACAAAGTGGTTCTTTAAAAAAATCTGTTTAAAGAAAAACGGATTTGGAATGTGATCAGTAAATAATCAGAATTACCATTTTTTGCTGACATACTCCATTTAATATTTGCAGGAATATATCCCATAATCCTTCACTCCATATTCATGCCAGTCACTTCGATCACCTGGCCCAACTTGAGTCTCTGTAAGTATCAACAGCGCATGTTCTGCCTTTCAAAAGAATGCCTTTTAAAACCCTATTAGTAGGTGTCACTTGAAATACAACACCCATTTGTATTTAACAGAAGTCTGGAGGGCATTGAAATTCCTGATATAACCACCAAGATGTTTCTTCCGATGGGAAACCTGTCCCACATGTACGTACCTCTCATTGTGTGGTCTGTGCATTAATCTGCATAAGCAGGATGTTCAGCTTGTAATCTGTTATGTGTGCATATCTGTCTTTACTAGATATTTTAAGGATTTTCAGTACTGTTCCTATGCCCCACATGTTCGGAAATGTAAACCTAATACGGATGGCATTTCATCAGTGGAAGACCTGCTAGCCAGCCTGGTTCTGCGGGTGTCCGTCTGGGTTATGGCCTTCATCACCTGCTTTGGGAATCTCTTTGTTATCGGAATGCGCTCCTTCATTAGAGCAGAGAACAACCTGCATGCAGCCTGCATCAAAGTCTTGTGTTGTGAGTACAGCTGAAACTATTATTAATATTTGATTAATATATACATTGTGCAAAAATGGTTTTAATAAAAAAAATAATAATAATAATACAGCGACTTCAGATGATGCCAACCCTGGACTGACATACAAAACTGCCAAATACTATTCTTATATTGTATCATTATGATCACAATCTGTAATTATCGTCTAACATATTATGTGTACTTAACTAAATACATTATGCTAACTAGCCATATAACCTTATCTCATAGGTATATGCTACTGCCATACAGATATTACATTGACAAATTGATTACTTCCTGATTGTACCATTGAAAACATACACTTTTTGTGAAGCTACTCTAAAACAAAATGTATTGTGAAAAGCCCTGTGCAAATAAAATTGAATTGTATTAATAATAATAAACAATGACTCATTGTTGACTAGTCTGGTCTTATCCGAAACACTTCATATCTTTATTACAAATATATTATTATTAGGGGTTCAAGCGGTAGGCTGAACCTGTGTAATTTATCTCTTATTATACTTAATAATAAAAAATAAAAATAATTAAATATGATTTAGTTAAAACTAATTTGCTGTCTAAAATATACATTATATATGTAGCTATTATTATTGTTGTTGTTGTATCTATTATTATTATATTATTATTTATTATTATAGTATATATTATTATCCTACTGTTGCAACCTACACAAAATACACACACTCACACTATCATCTGTCTGTAACAATCTCATAAAAGTCCACAGACACGTTTGGCTAGACATTTTATGAGAACGAAAGAGAGAGCGCGAGGGAGGATTTTCTTGGAAAGAAACTATGCCCAGTTATGCAGCCTTCATGAAGGGGGTATTAGTGTAAAAACCCATGGGTAACAATAGGTAAGGGGAATTGATCTGAATAATGGAAGCCGACAGTGAAGCCTGTTATGATTTGGTTTGCTTTTGTGTGTGTGTGTTTAATTGTTCGTTCCTGAGCATTTTTTGCATTAATCTATAATCTTATTCAGAAAGTGACCATTCATTGGTCTTCATAAGCTTGCTTGTTTGAATGTTATGTGCAATTTTGAACTTATTTAAAGGGTAAAGTTACAGACTTCCACAGTCCGATCACTTCCTGATGTACCGAAAAATAAACACATCTACTAATACTTAAGTAAATCTATGACAGGTGTAGTCATCAGGACGAGAACACGGATAGCCGCTTGATGGGTTATTTTTTTCAGTACTGCAGTTTTACCACCCAAAATCTAATAGGGAAAGGCAACATTATTTTACAGAATGTATTTGCGATTGTGATTTCAAGCTTGTCTCTTCTTTAGACAAACCATCTTTTGCTAAAAAAAAGATAAATTATATGTGTGTATGTGTGTGTATAATTTGTATAATGCTAATAATTAATCATTTTACTTTTTTAAATCAAGGTCAAATCTCTTTTAAATCTCTGTCTGTGCTGGTTCTGTTAATCTCAGCTACATCAGTGCAGGAACAGAACCTTGGCCTTTATCCTCACCTGTTCGCTGGCTTTAATAGTGTCCCTCTACTCACCTTTGCCATGCTGTCAGATTAAAAAATCGCCTATTACCACAGATGGCGGTACCATTATTCACATTAAACACGTTCCCTTTTCTCATAAGCTTTTGTGATGGCTGCAGTTTTCCTCAATTTATTGTTTGACTTGTGGGAGAACCAGCAAATGAGCAGCTGTGAAATATTTCACACCTCCACAGGAAAGAGAGGCCTAAAATAAACTGGCAAGCAACTTCATGCCACTTCTGGTCACACCATGTCTTTGTTTTTATATTGGTAATGAGGAAGATTTTTTTTTTTGCGCTGTTAAGATTAACATCCATTACAGTAATTGCTGCAGCAGGGGCTAGTCACCATTGTTTTAAATCAATTCTGTGACTAGAGTGACATAATGATACCAGAAATAAACCCGAAAAATGAAAACATAACCCAAAAATTTCAGTTGAGACATTGACTTTCGTGGTTAAGTTGGATGAGAAACAAACCAAGTCTCAGTTGGTGCTCATCTTCCTCTGGCTGGCACATATTTAAAAAGATTTCATGGTATATTTATTTGTAGAAGCCTAGTTTTTTTTTTCTTTCATTTATGCTAAGCACTGTATTATATGCTTGAGGAATGTTGTCACTATTTTGATTCTTTTGCTTTAATGTTTTCCAGTTGCTGACTGTCTGATGGGAGTCTATCTTTTGTTCCTGGGGATATTTGATGTGAAATTCCGGGGCGAATATAACCGGAATGCTCTTATCTGGATGGATAGCGTGGAATGCCGAACGATTGGCTTCCTCGCCATGCTCTCCTCTGAAGTATCTGTTCTTCTCCTCACCTACTTGACACTAGAGAAATTCCTAGTCATCGTTTTCCCGTTTAGCCATCTGCGGCCCGGGAAGCTGCAGACAGTGTTGGTTCTGGCCTTCATCTGGATTCTGGGATTTGTCATAGCAGTTGTTCCCTTGCTAAATGAAGACCTGTTTGGGAACTATTATGGGCGAAATGGAGTATGTTTTCCACTGCACTCTGATAGGCTGGAGAAACCAACAGCCAAAGGATACTCCACAGGGATATTTCTTGGTTCGAGTCTTTTCACTGATTTGATGTTTACTAATATATTGAAGTGTTTTCATGTATTTAGTAGTTTTGATTCTTCTATTAATATAATATACACTACCAGTCAAAATTGTAAAATATTTAAGCTTTTTAATGTTTTTGAAAGAAGTGTTATGCTCACCAAGCCTGCAGTTGTTTTATCAAAATAATATTGTGAACTATTACAATTACAATTTAAAAGAACTGTTTTCTATTGTAATATATTTAAAAATTTAATTTATTTCTTTGATGGCAAAGCTGATTTTTCAGCAGCCTTTACTCCAGTCTTCATTGTTACATGATCATTCAGAAATCATTTTAAAATGCTGATTTGGGACTCAAGAAAGATTATCAATGTTGAAAACTGTCATGCTGCTTAATTTATTATTTTTATTTAATTTTTTTATTTTGTGGAAACCGTGATCATTCAAAAGTCTGGGGCAAATAAGATTTTCTTTTCTTTTTTTTATAAGAAATTAATACTTTTATTAATCAAGGATGCATTAAATTGTTAAAATAGTGACAGTAAAAACATTTGGAACACTTACTTGAAGGGGTGTGCATAAGACGAACATGACACCTTCATAATCATGACATGACATGCAAGGTTTTATGCATGTTTATGACAACTGTCATTAAGTGAAATTCGCTCAGTTATGTAATTTTTAATACAAAGATTACATTGTTTGAGATGTCTGTTATGGGCTATGGTTAGGGGTAGGGGTAGGTTAGGGTTAGGTCAAATAATGTCATATTTGCATTAAAAATGACATAACTGAGCGAATGACACTTAATGACATTTGTCATAAACATGCATAAAAAAAAACCTTCATATTCATGACATTTGTCATGTCATGATTATGAAGGTGTCATGTCAGTCTTATGCACACCCCTTCAAGTAAAGTGTTACCAAACATTTTTTAATGTTACAAACGATTTCAAAAAGAAATGCTGTTCTTGGTCCTCAAGAATATTGACAAAATATATAACGGTTGCCACAAAAATATTAACTGTTTTTAACATTAATTATAAGAACCATTGTTATTAATTGAGCACCAATAATAATAGATAATTATTGAGTACCAAGTCAGTATATTAGAATGATTACTGAAAGACACTGGTATTCGGACACTGAAAGATTGGCGTAGTAATTAAGATGTGCCTCACATTTTTTTGTCAAATAGAAAAATGTAATAAGTGTGATAAACATGTCACAATATTACTGTTCTTTCTGTATTTTTAATTTTTAAAAAGATACTGCCTTGGTGAGTATAAGAGATTTTAGAAACTTTAGACCCATAACATAACATAACATAACATATAGTGCAATATCCGATCACTCCTTTGGATAGTGTATACTAAGTAAACTGGTAGTATACACCATCCAAGCTTATTACTTTCCTATGTCTGTCCTTGTGTGCAAATCCTGAAATATTTGTGTATTGTGTATTCACAGGTCTTAATCTGGTGGCGTTCTTGGTGATTGTCGTTTCCTATTCCAGCATGTTCTGTTCCATTTATAAAACCGGCATCAATACCACAGATGAGATCCTGTTAATCAGTATGGCCTACATGCCTGTCATGGTCCCATGATGTATCAACACCTGTTTTGCTGCACACACACGGCACACTAAGGGATCCTAATGGCCTATAATTTTGCCATCATCTGTTATGAAGGTTTGGAGTATTTTCTGCACATTTACAAAACTCTTTGTACTTCCAAGTGTGAATCAAAGCTTTTTTCCCCAAAAACAAATCTCCATTTCTGACAAGAATAAGTTATTTTCAGAGCACAGTTAGATTTTTCCCAAATATAAAATTTTTCATGCTCTTCTGTTTGGAATGAGTATAAACTTCTCTTGGGTGAAAATCCTGAGTGTGTAATATTCTTTACAGCCAAATGTCTTTATAAACATTTAGTATCATGATAGTTTATTGTTGTCTGGTATAAACACAGGATTCTCTCTCCGTTTGGGGGTGATGGTTATTTGTAGTTGGCACTCCATTTAAACTATGCAGAACTAACCTTTGACATCAAAGTTGCTGAAGTCATTCATTTTTGGATCCACCTCAATAGGATTTTCTTGGGGTATGGTGTAAAAATTTGTATTTTCTAGAGTAACAGAGCTGAACAGATGGTCTGGTCCTTCTGGGATGGTGTTCCTTGTGTTTTAGGGAGTGCTAGTTGTGTTTTACGTGATTAAATAGGTGCTAATGAAGCACTGGTAATGTGAGATGCACTCAAGGGGCCACAAACTACTTTTAAACTCTATTGAGACACTGAAGTGTTTGTTTGAAACATGCTCAGCAGGCAACAGAACACACACACATAATCTCAAGGAATCTTACGTTACTAAGTAACATTGTGCTCTTTATAAACGTGGTTCCCTGTTTGTAGTTTATTTTTGATCAATCCTGACCTGTAAAGACCATCTTTCTGATCTCATTTGATATTCTGCTGTGAAGTTTGTTCAGCTGTGTCATTTTGTTGGCAGAGTGAACTTGCTAAGTCACTTCCGCGTGTATAATTTATGTTCAGGTAATTTTACAGTAGTCAGTGGTTAAGAGTGATGCACTTCAGAGATTTGTGAATGTGTTTACTTAAAGCTTGGGCACAGTGAGGCTTTGGAACTGTCAATGACGGAATTCCAGGCCTGAATGTTCCTCCCTTTGCTGCCTTATAAGGGCACATCTGAGAGTTTTAAGACTTCTTCAAACAATAGCTCACAAATCTGCACAGTACGTTCTTTCCATTTTAATGACCACTAAAAATAACTCACTCGGTCCAGCTGGGTTCAGCCATCGGCTGTAATTATTCTAGATAAGTTTCGTTTGTTTGATGCCCCCACAGATTTAATGATGATGTTGATATTTATCAACAATTACACCAAAATGAAAGCAAATGGAAACTAATATAGAATGTGAATATGGTGATTAAGATGTCAAAAGTCAGATAACAATTAGCCAAAATCAGATATTCAAACAGTCAAAAGACAAACAGCTTCTCAGATTTAATGCACTGTGGTGAATAATGTATTTTGTGTTTAATGTTTGAAGGGAGGGGGGGGGGGGGGGGAAGCAGAAGGAGAGATCGACTCCGCCGGATGAGGAGCAGAGAGTTTTCCAGGTCACAGAGTGGCGATCCTCCCGACACAGAGAGCAGAAATGCTGAGAGCGAAAAAGATAAGGAGAGAGCAAGACAAAGGGAGGATGACTCTAGAAATGTATCTGATGAAGAAGAAAAAGGCCTAGAGAAGAAAAGGGAGGAGGAGAAGAGAGAAAGAGAGAGAACAGGTAATAAGACAGAAAGTGGAAAAGAGCTTTCTATGAAAGAAAGAGGAAGCAGCAAAACTCTAGACCTCATATCTAAACTGCAAGAGAAAAAAGAGGATAAGAAAGAAAGAGGGAGGAAGGAGGTGAAAAAAGCAAGTGAAAACTCCAAAATACGAGGGTTTGTCTCCAAACTGCTGGGGGATAAAGACACTGAAGACCTAAAAGTAAATGACAATGAGGCAGATGTCAAGAAACAATATGAAAGCAGAAATAAAACCATAGAAGAACCAAAGAACAACAGAGCAGGAGGAAGAATAAACCTTAAAGATGAAGAAACAGAGGAGAAGAAAAGCAGATTTAGAAATATAGAAGAAAGAAGCAGAAGAAGAGAGAGAGAAGCGGAGGATGAGAAACATCACTCACAGAGAGATACAACCAGAGCACAGAAAGAGAGTGAAAAAGAAGAAGTGAAAGAATCAGAAAACAACGAGGTGAAAATATCTACCATTTCCAGCCATAACAGCTCATTGAACTCTCATGGCTTGGATGACCGTTCTGTTACTACTGAGGAGGATGAGTCTTTTAGCGAAGATATGGACAGTGACACTGGCTTCAGCATGTTTGATGACCTTCTGGAGCAGGTTCGCAGTGATGACCCTGAACTAACAGAGCTCATCGTCAATAATTCAGACGCCATTAAGACAGACACCCTGATACAGTTAGCAGAAGGTCTTCGCAGCAACACTTACATCAAAACCTTCTGCCTTGCAAACACGAGAGCGGATGATCATGTCGCATTCGCCATTGCTGCAACTCTACGAAATAATTCGACCCTGACCAGTATCAACCTCGACTCGAATCATTTGACAGGCAAAGGCATCCTGGCCATCATCAACTCTCTTCAGCACAACAGCACGCTTATGGAGCTGAGGTTTCATAACCAGAGACACATTTGCGGAGGGAAGACTGAAATGGAGATGGCCAAAGTCTTACGTTACAACTCTTCACTGCTGAAGCTGGGATATCACTTTGAGCTGGCTGGGCCCAGGATGGCCATGACGAACATCTTGAGCCGAAACATGGACAGGAAGAGGCAGCAACGACTAGAAGCGCAAAAACTCGCCAGACAGGAGACCGCCTCCACCCCATGTGAAGATAAGAGCTCACCTGAGAAGAATAAGCTAACAACATCGCCCATCAACACTCAAAAGAAAGACTCTAAATTTGCTGCCCGTTCAAAATTCACTTGTGCTCAGGAAACTCCCAAAGCTCCGCCCACAAAGCTACTGTCTAGACGCCTCCCATCTGAGGTAACAGGAAAGAAAGAAGGTGCAACAGGAAGTCGACAAGCTCCTCCTCCACCCCCCCCTCCCGGCCCAGCGTTAGATGTTCAGGCCCTGAGGAGGTCGCTGACCCCGATCTTTCAGAGGAAGCCAGACAGCAGTGCAGCTGTCCAACAGACGGACAGGAGCTCCAGAGATCAGCTGCTGGACTCTATCAGAAACAGCAACATGAACGCTCTCAAAAAGGTGACACGGACATCACATGTCATTGATGTTACTACACATGCCAGTACATGACTATACATCACCATCTTAATAAGAAAATGTGGAGGCTTCTTTCTACAGCATTATATTCTTAAAATATTTAATGCAAGTTAAAGCACTTTTATAAATTTTGTCATTCTAGCAGTTTGCAACTGTTAAAAAAAATCCTCTCCCGTGGCCTCATGGGATAGTAAAGTGTCCATCGAATGCACCCTTTAGAATCTCGCCATAAGTAGTAGGTCATCTGGGTACTTTTTGCCTTCTGTTTTATGAATACTGTGAATTCGGACATAGCCTACTACTCTTTTGACATACTGTTTTTCACATACTATATTGGCTATAGTAGGGGAGTAGCCTATGTGATTTCGGATGCAGCCTTGGTCTCACTGTGTGTACTTGTGAGTGAAAATATTTTTCACTTATACATACCTCATCAGTAAGTTTTGTATTAAAATTTATTCTAAATTTACAAAGAGTATAGAAACACCTGAACATATGCAAAAATGTCTTGGTGGCTCTACAATCACTTTAAGATCGTATGCAGGTTATGCAGAGGTTATGCAGAAAATGCAGATATGTATGTACAGCTGGCTGAGTTTGACATTTGAATGTGTAAAAAGTAGTTTATTGTGTTTAAAGTGGTTTGAAGATGGCACACTTGCACTTGTTATCGCTCGAGAGCCTTCTTTAGAGAGCATATTATGTTCACTGAGACAGACTAAAGGCTGTAAAGGAAAGCCCTTATATGGAGATGTTTTTAATGTTTTAAAATTGTAATCAAATTACTTACCTCGGGCACACAGTCACTCATTTACAGTATGTGACCCTGGACCACAAAACCTAAAGTTTTAAGTGAAATTTTTTTTTTAAGTAAAAGAAAAAGTCTTAAGTATCTGTTTTTTTTTTGAAAATTGAGCTTTAACATCACATTGAAAGCTGAGCCTTCCATTGATGTACGGTTTGTTAGGATAGGACAATATTCAAATATATACAACAATTTGAAAATCAGGAATCTGAGGGTGCAAAATAAAATAAAACTATTTAGAAAATCTCCTTTAAAGTTGTCCAAATGAAGTTCTTAGCAATGCATATTACTAATCAAAAATTAAGTTTTAATAAATTTACAGTAAGACATTTACAAAATATCTTCACGGAACATAATCTTTACTTAATATCCTAAAGATTTCTGGCATTAAAAAAAAAGAAGATAATTCTGACCCATACAATGTATTTTTGGCTATTGCTACAAATATACCCCAGCGACTTAAGACTGGTTTTGTGCTCCAGGCTCACATATTTCAAATTCATTTAAAAGCAAATTCTTGTGGATACATGTTGGGATTTAGGAATAAATTTTTGAGAAGTACACAATCCACACAATTATTATTGATGAGACCCATTGTTTTAATTTTGCTTTGGATCTGCTTCTCTATATGGAGGAATATGGGATGAGGCACATGGATACAGAACATCTTATCAAAGCTGATGACCAAAAAGTTTTTTTTGGTGTTGTTGCTTTTTACGAATGGTTATTCCCCAGAGATTTGCTGTTTTGAATAATCCATGGTCAATTTTTCTTGTTCATCGTGGCAACAAACTTTCAGCATCATGCTATCCACAGCCAGAGCTGCTTTTCTCTGTGTACAGATATGAAGTGACACGACGCATATATGCAACTTCCCTCAAAATCTGCCTAAACAGCTTTAAAGATAATTTAATATTATAATAAAATAAAATGATCAATTTGGTACAGGAAAAAGATGGTTTTAAAAGAGTTATTTTACCACTCTTAATCAAAAAAGTTAGGTAAGTTGTAGCATTAAATATATAAAATACTTAATCTTCGTTTCAACTTCCTACCCGGTTGAGATCCCTAAGCTGTGAGATAGTATCTGTCCAGTGTACGAGCTTCTACCTTCAGATTCCCCTGCAGTCCTCCAGTGCCCCGTCATCATGGAGGAGTCACTGAATCCTCAAGTTGAGATTCCTCTTTAACTTGCTCAGACACTCCGAAATACAGCCAGTTTGGATTATTTGATATCTAAACATTTGAGGTGGGACACTTGATTTTTCCAGGACTGACAGCTAAGCAGTCAACAGTCAAGCTTTGAGGGGCATCTGTTGGTGTTTAAGGATCCTCAGAGAAAGATTTGTCAAATAAATTAGATACATTTTGACTACTTGTTCTCAACTTTTGGAATACTTACAACATTCTTAAATACTAATATATAATAGTCTTAAGTACTAATCATTACTCTGTCTAGAATGCAGTATGCTAAATAAACCTCTTAAATATTCTCAAAAAAGCCCCAAGTAGTGATCTTCCTTCATGGTATGTGTTTGTTAAATAGCAGGACCTTCTACATGAGATCTATAAACTATTCTGATTATGTATGCGGTATTGTGTTCAATTTCATGTTCAATCTGTTTATGGCCATGACTTTTTCATCTTTTAGTTTTTAGTTTGAGCCTCTGTATTACATTATATTCACAACTGTTAAAAAAATAATTATTTTGTTCATCATGGTTTCATTACAAATGCTATGTTCATCAAACAACCCTCCATTTGTATCAATGACAGCTGTGCACACAATATACATTATAGTACTGAGTTGATTAAAACTCAGTTACCGCATTAAACGTAAATATTAATTTATTTAAAACCATAAATCGATGATAGTGTACAGTACAAGGAGGAACATTAGAACAATTAGAACAACCCACTCCCTCTCACATCTGCAAACATTACCACATCCATGGGCAGCATTTATTTATATAGAACTAATATATAATTTAGATATCACTTGAGAAGTATTGCATTAGCAAACATGACCTATACCTGAGATCTCTGTATATGTAATCTTACCTGATGTGGATTAGACGTTTTGTCTGTATTGCATTGGACTTTATGAAGCATTGCATTGCGTTGGATTTTATGAATTTTAGCTGGATGACAAATTGGTGAAATAACCTCCACCAATGATTCCTGGTATTGATTAAGTGTGATTTTTAAAAAGGGAAGAGAGGATCAAAGGGTCAAACTATCAACTCTGAACTCTTTTCTTGTTTTCCCTGCAATGGATGTAATTAAAATGTGAAGTGTAAGTTTATTTTGTGGATAAATAAGACATACCTAACTGTTGTCTCTGTACCACAGTATCATTTCATAACAGAAGCAATTCATGTATCGCACCTACAGGTGGCAGAGGGATCAAAAATACCCAAATGCAAAGCAGACACTAGATGAAATGTAGACTACCATTTTTCAAAGTAATTCATGTTCATTTCTCTGTAGGAGAAAATTGAAGACATGGTCTGACTACATGTCTATTGCAGTAGAGCAAAAAATAGCTGCAAGGAAGAAGAATCAGCACATATAAATTTACTTACTTTAGTCATTTAGCAGACGCTTTTACCAAAGCGACTTAAAAATGAGGACAACAGAAGCAATCAAAAACTAACAAAAGAGCAACAATATATAAGTATAAATGACAAGTCTCGGGTCGCTAAAGAAGTACACATAGCAAGGTGTAGATCTATAATATTATATATTAAATATATACACAAAAATATAAACACAACACACACACAAACAAAAACCAAGTAGATAGAATAGAAAAAATAGAACGCTAGTGTTAAAAAAACATAGACGCATAATTTACAGCAGAGCTATAAGGACTTACTAAATATATTTAAGAGCAGATAGATGTTCACAGAAATGCACAGCCCCGTTTTGTATTGGAAGAAGAAAACACGAAGCTATATAAAGGGGTCATATGAAATGCGATGGCAAATTTCCTTTCTCTTTAGAGTAACTATAAGAGACTCAACGATGTGTCTGTTCCCCGAATAGTGAGTCAAAATATAATTAAGAGGATCTAGAAAAAATTGTAATAAAGAACGGAACAAAAAGCAATTTAAAGTTTGGTCTCCTAAACATTAGATCACTCTCACCTAAAGCAGTTATTGTAAATGAAATGATAACAGATAATCGTTTTGATGTACTCTGACTGAAACCTGACTAAAACCTAATGATTATACTAATCTAAATGAGTCTACTCCACCAAGCTAATGTTATAAGCATGAGCCCCGTCAGACTGGACGTGGTGGCGGTGTTGCAACAATATATAGTGATATTCTCAATGATACTCAGAAGACAGGATACAGGTTTAAATCATTCGAAATACTAATGCTTAATGTTACACTGTCAGATATGAAAAAGAAATCTATCGTATCTCTTGCTATGGCTACTGTGTATAGACCACCAGTGCCATCGTATACAGATTTCCTAAAAGAATTTGCAGATTTCCTATCAGACCTATTGGTTACTGTTGATAAAGCGCTAATTGTCGGAGTTTTTAACATTCACGTTGATAATACAATTGATGCATTAGGACTTGCGTTTACTGGCCTAATAAAATCTTTTGGAGTCAAGCAAAACGTCACAGGGCCCACTCATCATTTTAATCACACGCTAGATTTAATTATATCGCATGGAATTGATCTTACTGATATAGATATCGTACCTCAAAGCGATGATGTTACTGACCATTTCCTTGTATCGTGCATGCTGCGTATTACTAATATTAACTATATGGCTCCACGTTTTCGTCTGGGCAGAACTATTGTTCTAGCCACCAAAGACAGTTTCACAAATAACCTGCCTGATTTATCTTAACTGTTCTGTGTACCAATAAGTACACATGAATTAGACGAAATGACTAGCAACATGGGCAATATTTTCTCTAATACATTAGAAGCTGTTGCCTCTATTAAATTGAAAAAGGTTAGAGAAAAACTTGCTGTGCTATGGTACAACAGTAATACCCATTTTCTTAAGAAAGAAACTCGTAGTCTTGAGTGTAAATGGAGAAAAACGAACTTGGAAGTTTTTAGAATTGCGTGAAAAAACAGTATGTCCAGCTATAGACAAACTCTAAAAACTGCCAGGGCCGAGCATATCCACAAAATCATAGAAAATAACCAAAACAATCCAAGATTTTTATTTAGCAGTGGCTAGATTAACAAATAACCAGACGCCACCCGATCTAAATATTCCCTCACAGTTTAATAGTAATGACTTTATGAATTTCTTCACTGATAAAATAGATAACATCAGAAATACAATAACAAATGTAAATTCTACAGCGTATAATACTTCAGCTTCATTCATCGCACCAAAAGATAAACTGCAGTGCTTTACAGCTATAGGACAGGAAGAGCTAAATAAACTTATCACTGCATCTAAACCAAAAACATGCCTGTTAGATCCTGTACCCAACAAATTACTGAAAGAGTTGTTACCTGTAACAGAAGAACAACTTCTCAATATTATTAACTCGTCGTCATCTTTAGGTCACCTCCCAAAACCATTCAAGCTGGCGGTTATTAAGCCTCTTATTAAGAAACAACAACTAGATCCTAGTGAACTGGAAAATCACAGACCCATCTCAAATCTTCCTTTTAAGTCTAAAATTTTAGAAAAAGTTGTGTATGCTCAATTGTGCTCCTTCCTGCAAAAAAAATTATCTATGAAGAAGTTCAGTAGGTTAAGGCCCACAAGCACAGCAACTGCACTTGTAAAAATTACAAAGAATATTCTGGTCATCAGACCAAGGCTGTGTCTCATTGCTAGTTTTACTTGATCTTGGTGCTGTGTTCGACACTATAGATCATGAGATAATCATAGATCGATTACAAAACTATACGGTTATTCAAGGGCAGGCTTTAAGATGGTTTAGATCCTACCTGTCCGATCGCTACCACCTTGTTCATTTAAATGGGGAGTCATCTCAATTATCACCAGTAAAATATGGAGTGCCACAAGGATCTATCCTAGCC
>JADLZN010009350.1:58286-180264 GCA_018155175.1 Sinocyclocheilus anophthalmus | reverse complement strand
GTGATTAGTTTCCACTGTTATGCCGATGATACTCAACTATATCTCAACAAGACCAGATGAAATTTCTAAATTATCGAAGCTAACAGTGTGTTAAAAATTTAAAAGATTGGATGACCAATAGTTTTCTCCTATTAAATTTGGATAAGACAGATATATTATTTATTGGACCAAAAGACAGTACGCCGTATCTCGTGGATTACAATTTGCAACTAGACGGATGTACGGTTACTTCCTCTACAGTCAAAAATCTGGGTGTTATTTTAGATAGCAGCTTGTCTTTTGAAAATCATATTTCCCATGTTACAAAAACAGCATTCTTCCATTTTAGAAACACTGCCCAAATTACGAACCTGAACCTCTCCTGATGCAGAAAAGCTTGTTCATGTATTCATGACCTCTAGACTGGACTATTGTAATGCATTGTTAGGTGGTTGTCCTGCATCTTCAATACACAAGCTACAGATAGTCCAAAATGCAGCGGCTAGAGTCCTTACCAGGTCAAGAAAATATGATCATATTACCCCAATTTTACAGTCTCTGCACTGGCTACCTATTAAGTTCCGTATCAGTTACAAAATATTATTACTTGCCTATAAGGCCCTTAATGGGTTAGCTCCTGCGTACCTAACTAGTCTTCTACCACGCAAAAATCCATCATGCTCCCTAAGGTCGCAAAACTCCGGACTTTTGGTAGTACCTAGGATCTGCCAGTCCCCTCAAGGAGGTAGACTTTTCGCATTTGGCTTCCAAAACCTGGAATACCTGTCCTGATAACATTCGGTTTCATACACACTCTCTGTTTAAATCTAGATTAAAGACACATCTCTTTGGCCAAGCATTCAAATAATGCATCTCATAATCTTTTACTGCAGTTATATCTGATCAAATGCACATCATTATTATTCTTTAGTTTGGGTTAAACAAATCAATTTTGCTTGGTTGGAACAGCAGCTACGCTAATTATGTTTCTATTTGTTTCTCTGTTTTTTGCCATGGGATTGTCATTCCGTGGTAACTAGGATTTACACAAGCTTCAGTCTTGATCCAGAACACCTGAGAAGATATGATGCCAACCCGAACCCCATACCGAACTACCACATTTTGCTATAAGTTTGATTGCATCATATAATAATTGCTGTTAATATTGTTCATCGTCTGTTTTATTACGTCTTAAATTGATTTTTCCGTACTGCTGGTTCGTCTGGTCAGAGGAGAACTGGCCCCCCGACTGAGCCTGGTTTCTCCCAAGGTTTTTTCTCCATTCTGTCACCGATGGAAGTTTTGGTTCCTTGCCGCTGTCGCCTCTGGCTTGCTTAGTTGGGGACACTTAATTTTCCAGCGATATCGTCGACTTGATTGCAAATGATTGCAAAGATACTATTAAACTGAACTGAGCTGGACGATGAATATCACTGAATTCAATGATGAACTGCCTTTAACTGAAAAATGAGTTTTTACTATTGTCATTTTGCATTATTGACAGACTATTTTCCTAATTAATGCTGTTCAGTTGCTTTGACACAATCTGTATTGTTAAAAGCGCTATATAAATAAAGGTGACTTGACTTCTTAAGTTAAGACCTAAGATAAGAAACTTCTGTAATATGCCCCCAGGGGTGAAGCTCATTTGGCACGTTTCCTTCTGCGCTAGTTTGACTTGCACCTGGCGCTGAGGCGAAGTTGAAGTACGTGTCTGAAAAGTCTCCCGTTTGATGTGTTCATAAAGAGAACGTGGTTCCGCGCCTTAATAAATGCCTTTCTTGTCAAGAAAAAAAAAACTGCAGTGGGGTGGCCAAGCTTAGGTCAGTGGTGTCCACGGCCACCCCTGGCTCCACCCCTGATTATTTGTAGCGCACTTGCCGTCCAATAATCGCAAAAAAGCTTTGTGCTTTGCTACATTTTAATAAACAAAGTATCAGCTTTAAAATTCTGCAAAATTCATAATGAAATTCAAACAATAAATGCCGTTTTGGCGCTCTTTAATGTGGCATGAGCAATCGCTTTAGCACCTCAGTTCAAGCAGCATGTGAACCCATCATATCTTTCTCTGTAACTACACTATATACAAATTTCCAACATGACTGCACATCAAAAGATGTCTCATGTAATCGCGCATTCAGTGTTTCAAACTGCGGAAAACGCGTAAAGCTTGTAAACAATGCCACGTGCATTTACCTCAGAATAACCATACGGCGTCCATAAGCTCAACAGTCAGCTAAAAAAAAAAAAACTATATAGGAGCATTTCGCTAAATTTATGCACTATATTGCATATTCATATTTTTACTTAACCTGTTGACATAAGAATGCAAGGAGCTAAAGGTAAAATTCAACTCCTATAAAATGGCATGTTACTGATGAAGAAAAACAGACTGTATGTGTGGAAGACATATGATGGCCTTTATAGGATGCATTGAGGAGGAGCCCAAACTACAACGACCAAGTGATGCTGATATAGTTATGGTCTGTGATATTGGCACAGACTCTGTGTAATAAAGAATTATTTGTGACTGTATATAGTTCTCAAGTTGGAAAAGACCTTTAGTTCCTAATTTAAGTGATCCTTAGTTCCCAGGTAGGGCTGTGCAAATAACCCGAATGTGATTTCCATGCGCATCCCGTCAGTAAAGCCGGTTCTGTGATTAGTAGTAAATCTCCAGCACGTGCTTTCAGATTGAGCGGCATTTACCACACAGAGCCGTAGATCACTGACAAGCTATGCAAAATCACGTTCATAATCGGCAATGAATCGCCTGCGATTTTGAACGCGATTTTGCGTAGCTTGTCAGTGAACTACAGCTCTGTGTAGTAAATGCCGCTCCATCTGAAAGCACGTGCTGTATTCCCAGGACATCTAAAAGATGGATTAAAATGCTGATAAAGACAAGAAAAGATTAGACAAACATGACAGTATGACTGAAATGTGTTAAAAAATAATAAAACACGTTTATTCTGTGGCACCTAAAAAAATAATTTGGCGCCTCATTTTTTTTCTTATAGGAGCCAATAGTTCCTTAATTGATTTTTTTTTTGTCTGGAGCCCTGGTCTTCGCGACATGATGTAAAAACACTAACTAGCGGAAGTGTTTGTGGGCAGGTCAGAGCGTTCGTATTTCGCGGGCAGGCAGGGATTATGCAAATGTGTTAACTTGTGACATATATAGGTAATAGGCAGAAGATTAGAAAATATGATGACTCGTTAAGGCAGTCCAGAGTCGACTCTCTTTTGAGAGACAATATCTTTATTTATCATGCACTTTTTTGATTAACAACTTTGCAGACGGTTTACATTGAAGGATAGCTACATTACAAACTGCAAAATAGAATTTTTCAAAAACCCTATGACCGATATGATTCTTAGGTCTTAACTTAAGCTGTGATATGTTAAATTAGGATTTTTCAGAAATTCGTATTACAGAAGCAAATCTTAACTTGATTTGGGATTCTTATGCTTTCTTACAAAATTGTATCTTATCTCTAGTTAGGAAATCTTAAATTGCATTATCAAGCTCAACAATCCACTCTCAGGTTTATTACCAAGCAACCAACACTGCGCAAGCTGCTAATGAGGTAAACAAAATAATAGAAGCTACTTCACTTTGAAAATCGCCTTTTGCAAAAAAACTTAAAGGCATTAGTCACTTGCACTATAACCGGTAATGCTCCGTGACGCTTTGATGGTCTCTACTAATTGCAGTTCCTGTGCTAACTGTAATATCATATTGCGCAGCAGTCTGTAATTACTTATAAGTGTTTTGTCATCAAAATGTAACATCTTCAGGTCCTCCAACATCTATCTACATTACACATTCCTTCTTCTCATTTTCAATTATTAATCATGAACCATTGTTGGACAGCGCAATTGTAAACGGTTTTTCCATTAGCTTTCAATTAATTTTTAAGTTAGGACAGCTGTGGGGTTGTCCTAAAGTTAAGACAGTTTTTAGGATTTTTTGTCAAGTTAGGAGGCTTCTGTAATACCCCCTTCCTATCTGTACTTAAGATAAGATAACACACTTAGGAAACACTGTTGTGTAATAGCTTTTATCCTAAATGTGGTCCAAACTGAAATTACCATGTTTACCAAACAGTTAAGATGAGATTTTAAAGTTAGGATCTTTCTGTAATACGCCCCAGTAGAACAACAGTGATTGCAGTCTGGTGAGATGCTGTTAGGGTATATGTCAGTAAAACAAACTTTCCTGTCCTGTCAGCCGTTTTACCATGCTCACGGCGCATGCTCTTCAACTTTATGCAAATATAATGCGCAGGCTCTATATCGCTTCATCATAAATAAAGCTAACAAGAAACTATGAACATACAATATAGTTCTGTCGTCAGTTAAGCCATGAAATTACCAAAAAGGCTTTGTATTTCATGTTTGTATAGCATCACATTAAAGAACGTCTCTCAAATGCATGTACTAAAATATTGTGCAATTCGAGATTACAATATAAGGCGTAAGCTGGGTTTTTTTTTTTTTTACAACGAAAATGAAACCATTTACAGGGCATCTCAATAAATTAGAAAATGTCGTGGAAAGTTCATTTATTTCAGTAATTCAACTCCAGTTGTGAAACTCGTGTATTAAATAAATTTATTGCACACAGACTGAAGTAGTTTAAGTTCTTTGGTTCTTTTAATTGTGATGATTTTGGGTCACATTTAACAAAAACCCACCAATTTACTATCTCAACTAATTAGAATACTTCAAAAGACCAATAGAAAATTTTTTTTTTTTTTAGTGAATTGTTGGCCTTCTGAAAGTATGTTCATTTACTGTAACATGTACTCAATACTTGTTAGGGGCTCCTTTTGCTTAATTACTGCCTCAATTCGGCGTTGCATGGAGGTGATCAGTTTGTGGCACTGCTGAGGTTGTATGGAAGCCGAGGTTTCTTTGACAGTGGCCATCAGCTCATCTGCATTTTTTGTTGTCTTGTTTCTCATTTTCCTCTTGACCATACCCCATAGATTCTCTATGGGGTTTCAGGTCGTGGTGAGTTGCTGGCCAGTCAAGCACACCAACACCATGGTCATTTAACCAGCTTTTGGTGCTTTTGACAGTGTGTGTAGGTGCCAAATCCTGCTGGAAAATGAGGTCAGCATCTTCAAAAAGCTGGTCAGAAGGAAGCATGAAGTGCTCCAAAGTTTATTGGTAAACGGGTGCAGTGACGTTTTGTTTTCAAAAAACACAATGGACCAACACCAGCAGATGACATTTGCACCCCAAATCATCACAGACTGTGTAAACTTAACACTGGACTTCAAGCAACATGGGCTATGAGCTTCTGTCTTCTCCACCCTTCCTCCAGACTCTAGGACCTTGATTTCCAAATTAAATGCAAAATTTACTTTCATCTGAAAGAGGACTTTGGACCACTGGGCAACAGTCCAGTTCTTCTTCTCCTTAGCCCAGGTAAGACGCCTCTGACGTTGTCTGGAGTGTTTCAGGTGTGGCTTAACAAGAGGAATACAACAACTATAGCCAAATTCCTTGACACCTGTGAGTGGTGGCTCTTGATGCCTTGACCCCAGCCTCAGTCCATTCCTTGTGAAGTTCACTCAAATTCTTGAATCTGAAAGAGGACTTTGGACCACTGGGCAACAGTCCAGTTTTTCTTCTCCTTAGCCCAGGTAAGACGGTTCTGATGTTGTCTGTGGTTCAGGAGTTGCTTAACAAGAGGAATATGACAACTGAAGCCAAATTCCTTTACATGTTTGTGTGTGGTGGCTCTTGATGCCTTTGGCCCCAGCCTCAGTCCATTCCTTTTGAAGTTCACTCAAATTATTGAATTGATTTTGCTTGACAATCCTCATAAGTCTGCGGTTCTCACTCGGTTGTTGTGCATCTTTTTCTTCCACACTTTTTTCTTCCACTCAAGTTTCTGTTAACATGCTTGGATACAGCACTCTTTGAACAGCCAGCTTCTTTGGCAATGATTATTTGTGGCTTACCCTCTTGTGAAGGGTGTCAATGATTGTCTTTCTGTCAGATCAGCAGTCTTCCCCATGCTTGTGTAGCCTAGTGAACCAAACTGAGATACAATTTTGAAGGCTCATGAAACCTTTGCAGGTGTTTTGAGTTGATTAGCTGATTGGCATATCACCATACTCTAATTCGTTGAGATGGTGAATTGATGGGTTTTTGTTAAATGTGAGCCAAAATCATCACAATTAAAAGAACCAAAAGACTTAACTACTTCAGTCTGTGTGCAATGAACTTATTTAATAAACGAGTTTCACAATTTGAGTTTAATTAATGAATCAATGAACTTTTCCACGACATTTTAATTTATTGAGATGCACCTGTAAATGCATAAAATAACTGATTTTACAATCTGGCATTTATGGCTGACTTCCTGGCTTTTTTTATTTTATTAACCAATTCTTATTGGCACTATCTGCATGTCTCATCAATGAGTATGCAATGATAGAGAACATGCTTTTGGGTGGTTTGAGAACCAGAACCAAGCTGACTGAGCAATATAGCTATAGTGAGCCCCTTTATTAAAATACCTGGAGGTGGGGAATAATACACAAATTGTTATATTCACTCAGCATTACTTGATCTAATTCACAAATAGAAATTAATTGTATTCAGTTGTGTTTTAGGCACTAAAACAGTACTTTATAGTCAAATCCATTTCTATATTGAAATAATGAAGAATAATGAAGATTTCTGTGCCACCCCAGACCGGTTGCTAGACCGGTTGCTGGCCCCTTCCTGGCCGCCCCTATAAAAACATCCTGGCTCCGCCATGGCAAATAATATGAAGCTCATGCATTAACAGAACACAGAACATACACTAAAGATCTTGATAACAAGAAGCCCTAGTATCGATTATATAATTATGATATTGCTAATATCCACTAGGACTGGACCAGAATAATAGATTATTTGAATATTCGTTTGGTGGGTTGGCATTCGATTTTCAATTTTGAGATTTGATTTTTTTTTTCTCTCTCTTGAACACCTGGCATCCCCCACGAAACGGTTTTCATTTGCGCTTGAATATGAGTCGCCCATGAGTGAACCCATGAGTCTCATGAGTCATGAATGTCATGATTCAGTTAATCTGGAAGAGAAGACAAAAATGCCGTTGACCTCAGCTGTGTGGGAGCACTTTAAATTGAGTGAGGACAAGACAAAGGCAGTGTGCTAAATATGCGATTTGAAACTGGCCTACCACAACAGCACATCAAGTTTGAAAAATCTGTAAAAGTTCTGTAAGTAGTAGCCTATAGTATATTGTTGGTGTAAAAAATTAGCTGCTTTTATCCGCCATGTTAATCAGTAATTTTACACATGATAAAAACGTGCATAGACTGTGCTGACGGTGATACCGTTGTTAAGCCGCAACACCGGTTACGTCACTTGCCCACCGCGGCACCGACCCCCGCCGTTGTTTTGATTTTTTTTATAGTAGGCCTAGTAAAAATAATTTAGTTCAGTAAAAGAACAGACACTACAATTAAAAACTGAACGTGGCTGCTCAATGCAGCATGCCGAACAACAGTCGCATCACAGATCAGATTTAATTTCTCCAGTGAGGAGAGTGAGTCAAGGACAAGAAGAGTGGGTTGAGACAGACAAGACGATGGCGGATGATTTAGTTTCGAAACGAATTGCAAAAGTGCCTGTTTGGCAATATTTTGGATTTTTGAAAAGCCTGTTGACTTTTGCCACTTATCTAAGGTGATTTTCTGAGTTTTTTTTTAAACATTCGTTTCTTGTTTAATTGTTCCACAGTGTTTGCTGATTTTTACTTTATTTAAACTTTGTGTAATTTATTTTATTTGACATCAATGTGTATGCTGTGCCTCCAAGCTTTCTTATTTGTTTTGCTAATTAAACGTTCTATGTTTCTTATTTATTTTGGTTATATATTATAGGCTACATCTTTACTTATTTCCAGTTTTGTAGGCTATACCCATTTAAACTTTATGCAAGTTATTTGTTATTTTATATTAGACATAGCCTGCCCAAAAGCATGGTGTATTTTTATTCGTTTTGTTAATAAAAGTTCTGTTTTATATATAGGCTAAAGTGAGATTGACGTTGTATTTTGTTGTTGCATTCAAGCCGAATTGCCGCCAATTTGAAAATGAAAGTGAAAGTAAAATGTGCACGCTGCTTCTGCAAGCTATTTAAAAGTGAAGGAAAACGAGCAAAAGAGAGAAAATTCAAACGAACTAAAAATGAGCAATTGCTTAACGGCGAATTGCCGCTATTTGAAAGCGAAAGTAAAATGTGTACGCTGCATTTACAGGCTATTTAAAAGCAAAGGAAAGCGAGGAAGGGAAACAACCTGCCCCCACGTGATACGTTAGTTATCCGTGTTGCCCACTTACATTAGCCATGTGGGAAAATTTCCTCACCGTCACAACCCTATTCTCGACATAATAAAAATGCAAACAGACACACAGAGATTCCAGCCTTTATTAGAGAGAAGAATATGTTCAGCCCCCTCCCTCCGAAGCTTTGAATATTCGGTGTTGATTACTACCGAAGCTTCGAAGCTCAAAAAATGGTATTCGGACCAGCCCTAATATCCACACAGCTGACAGCTTTACCTGTTGCAGTTTGTTCAAGTTGCGCATGAAATAGACACTGCTTTTCTGCACTTTTACTTTGCACGTCTCCACTCTCTCGTGCTGCACATCTGGAGCTGATTTTAGCAGATGTGCCATCAACGCTGCTGTTCAGCAGAGATGAGGACTGATTTTCCACTAAAACTTTGATGCACATCGACTCCGTTTATTATGTCAACTTAACAAAAGATGTGATCGCAAAACAATCAGAAAAAAAATTCATTAGATGCAAATTTTTAAGTATATAGTCACCAATGGCGACCTCAGCAAAAACTTCACTCGCAAATTAATATTTTTAGTTGCAAATGCGACCGTGTTAGTCGCAGTCTGGAGCCCTGGAAGATGCTGTGTTTTCAGCCTCACTGGGCATTCTAACACAGTTCCCACACGTGCACCTCAAATAAGTAAATAATAATAATAATGAATGCAATAAAACTGCTGTCACATCACGTAAAGTACCACATACAAAGTTTAAACTTACCACTGAGAAACGACCAGATCAAGTCGTGCTTGCCATAGAGTTTCCGGTTGAGCAACTGCATCGGTATCATCCTCAGACTCGGGCTCGAATTGATAAGGTAATATCGATGCCATTTTTGTAACCTTATAGCATGTTTACAAGCAGGGTTGCGGAGTAACGGAATACTTGTAACGGCGTTACGTAATCAGGATACAAAAATCTAGTAACTGTAATCCGTTACAGTTACATCAAAAAAGTATTCAGATTACAGTTACATTTTGTAAAAAGTGGGAATACTATCAGGATTACATTTGTTTAATTTAAAATTAAATAAATGAGTATTTTGACATAACACTATATATTTAGCGCTGCTTCATCATACAGTAGTTTCTGTTTCTTTTGACACTCATGTTGACTCACGTGAGCCACCTGCTGGTGCGTGCGCAAATAACAGCCGTCTACAATTATTCTCCTCAAACACAGGATGAGACGCTGCTACAGTTAATTATGATGCTTCCTGCTGGGAAAAACGTTTTCATGTCTGGAAATTTCAGATATTTTGTCTTCAAAAAGGATAAAGGAAATAAAATAGTTGTACAGGGTAAGCTATGCATGAAGACTCTTGCTTCAAAGGCTCTCCAACAACTTTAACATTTGCAGTACGACTAGCGATAGAAATCATCATGTTAGCGTAAAATTGTGTTTGTAGTGATTTAAAATTCATGGTGTGCTGACTGCAGTTGTAAGTTTTCTAGCGGAAAAAGAGCTGGAAAATGTAGAAATCAACACGAGAGTCCCCACACCACAGATCAGTCAATGAAATAAAGAAAGATCATACCATTTCACATACATTTTGAAATGTAGGCTTATTTTAAAATAGACTTTTAATAGAATTTTTTAAATGTTGTGTATAAACGATATTTATTTTTTACTTGGGGGTACATTTTTAAAGAATACAAAATCAACTAGATACTAAACTGTATAGCACTAGATTTCTGCATCGCCTTTACATAAAAAATATCTATGGGACTGTAACTAGATGGTGAACATACACGATTTTAATAATATTTCAAATAGTTTTACCAATAGTTTGTGGGGGGGGGGGGGGGGGGGTTAGTTTTAAAGTCATAGTTAAAGGCGCAATAGTGATCTGAAATGCTAACTTTAGCCTATAGCACTGAAAGCGAATGTCCCCACCCACCTCCCTGCATCGCCGTTCCTAAGCCACTCCCCCTGACATGCATAGCTGCTCACTCACAGACCAGAGTACCAGAGACAAAATTACTACAATAGGCTACATCAGGTTTCTAATTCCAGCCCATGTTCCGAAGTGAGTAAACTTCAACGGATTTCCCTGCTCAGGGAGGAGGGATCAATGAACACTGTGTAGGGATCATATAGATTGGAACACAGTTAATGCACGTAGCTCACTTCTAACTAGCTGGTTATCTGAATCAGGTGTGCTAAATAAGAGAGACATGCAAAATATGCAGAGCAGGGGGCGCGAGGACTGGATTAATCGCTGGGCTACATCATGCGTCATTCACCGGTGAGAAAACTTTAAACGTACTACAATACCAGGAAGGAAGACCGGGTTGTTGATGTTTGTCTGCCATTCTCCGCTCTGTCCGCACAACGGGCGTGAACGCGCTGATACGTGTCCCCTATGGAGATACAATTGTTGCTTAATTCCAAATAAATAGATTATGATCCACAAATAAATAGAATGAGATCCACAAATAAATCTTAAAGTTTCACAAACATGAATTAAATTCACAAATAAATAAAATGAGATTTGCAAATAAAAACATTCACAAATATATATTTATGTCACAACCACAACTTTGCCTGGCATTTATTTGTGAATCGCGTCCTGTGCATTTGTAGATAGCTGCACGCATTTGTGAATCGCGTCCTGTGCATTTGCGAATTGTGAAACATTTCTTGCGTCAAGACGTGCTGACAATCCACAAATACGTGACTCCACCCCCCGTCTACTCAGGCCAATCAGATAACAGCCACATTCGCTGACCAATCGTAGCACGATCTCGCTATAGCCAATCACGTTTTGCTTTACAATCAGGGCGGTCTCATCCTGAGATAATTTCATGCATCTGCATTGGCTCAAATAGGTCATATAAGGGCCATACAATGGGTACAGTAAAAGATGTTTAAAACTGGATTTCGTTAGACCATTAGACTGTGTATCATGCCAAGCCACAGTATTTTATGTTACGTGCCTTTGAAAATGCCAGAGAAACAGTGTGTGATGAAGTGTAGTAGGTTAGACTAGTGCGTGTGCGCATTTACAGTGCTTTTTTTCACTGTATGATTCAGTTTATTAAAATAAATTTCGAATGATCACAAAATTCAAGATATGGGAGCAGAAATGTATATATTTATATCATTTAATATAGTTTATATAATATCATTTATATATCATTTTCGTGTTCTTTTTCTCCAAAATCACATGATTTCAAATGTGAGTTTAAATTATTTTATATAATATACAGTTCATACACCAAAACATGACGTGTTTCGTTTCTGAATGAACACCTTTAAATTATTCAGTTCATCGCACTGACTCTACATGACTTGCTGCCAGCTCCCAGGTGGTTTAAATTCACATTTATATTTTTTTAATAATTCCAATGTCATTATTCGACGTTTTTTTGTTTACAATACAAAACATTATCTATTCTTTGTAACTGCAGGTTAAAAGCATCCCCTTCCCTCTGAGCTGCCTCTGAACAGTGTGACATCTAAATGTCACTTCAGATTCAACTTGTTTCCTCTGCATTGTAAAGATTAAATTCCATTTGTTTGGTAACAGCCCAAATGTCTCATTATTCTAATTGACAAATTATATGCAATAATTTGACTCAAAAAGATGAGGCACACTTTAAGAAAAAATGGCTTTATAAATGTTAAAATGCTTTTAAAATGTAAAATATGTATATATATTTAAGCTTATTGGTAGATTAATTTCTATTACTGCTGTGACCACCACAGAATATCAAAAACTTCATACATCGTTAGATCCTCAGAGCAGCTCATATACATCGAATTGACTGAAAAACTGGGAAATGCTGTTGAATGTTGTGTGACGGCAATTTAACCTATTACACAAACAAATGTTTATTATGAGGTTGAGTTCAGTTATTTATTAGTCAGTTACTTATTGACGCTTTTTTTTCCATATTGAATAACATGACGCTTCCATATCGCGTTTGAATACAGTATAGCGTTGTTCCCATATAGCTGTGATTTAAAGCTTTCTCTGGCATTTTCAAAGGCAAGTAACATAAAATAATGTGGCTTGGCATGATACACAGTCTAATGGTCTAACGAAATCCAGTTTTAAACATCTTTTACTGTACCCATTGTATGGCCCTTATATGACCTATTTAGCCAATGCAGATGAATGAAGTTATCTCAGGACGAGACCGCCCTGATTGTAAAGCAAAACGTGATTGGCTATAGCGAGATCATGCTACGATTGGTCAGCGAATGTGGCTGTTATCTGATTGGCTTGAGTAGACGGTGGGTGGAGTCCACGTATTTGTGGATTGTCAGCACGTCTTGACGCAAGAAATGTTTCACAATTCGCAAATGCACAGGACGATTCACAAATGCGTGCAGCTATCTACAAATGCACAGGACGCGATTCACAAATGAATGCCAGGCAAAGTTGTGGTTGTGACATAAATATATATTTGTGAATATTTTTTATTTTTGCAAATCTCATTTTATTTATTTGTGAATTTAATTCATGTTTGTGAAACTTTAAGATTTATTTGTGGATCTCATTCTATTTATTTGTGGATCATAATCTATTTGTTTGGAATTAAGCAACAATTCTGCCCCCATAGTGTCCTGTCTTGCGCGAACCGGGTGCGCAGATGTATGCAGATACATATCAACATATGTATCTGCATACCTCTGCGCACCCGGTTCGTAGGAGCAGGCAGGTAGGAAAGCTTATTAAAACGCTCAGACCGAGCGTTTTGATTGGACGAACATTTCTTGGTCCTACGCCTTCCACAGAATATATAAATACAGGTAAATACATTTAGACCACTTAACTTAAAGATTGCTATCGGGATGTGAAGAGACTTTCAACCAGCATAACAAAAAGTGTTTCTGAAGACAATCACCTTTTGCACCTTTAAATAAAAGTACTTAGATATTGCTTTTTTGACTTGATTTACATATGTAACTTGAAGTAATCCAAAAGTAATCAGATTACATTACTGTTATATTGTGGTACTTGGATTACATTACTGAACACTTTTTTTTAATGAAATAATTTGTAACTGTAACAGAATACATTTTAAAAGTAACCCTCCAACCCTGTTTACAAGTAACCCTCCGGAGCAAAAAATTAATTATGGTAATGGGCATTTCTTTTCTGATACGCATTGTATACCGAAAGACCAATTACAACAGACTTGGCCAGCTGACCAATCAGAGCAGAGTAGGCATATGGAAGGGAGGAGCTAATGCTAATTTAAGATTAGGCATTATAATTAACAATGTTACTTACATGTTGTCGTATTACTGTCAGTTCCATATCTTACAGTAAAAGTCTGTTTGCAAAGCCTGCGCCAAAACTGCAACTTATTTACCAAATAATCCACATGAAATGTATGAACAACAAATAAACTCTACGTTGGACATCCACATAGTTAAAAATAAATCATCACTTTCCTAGGATTAGGATCCTTTGAAAGGTAATGTTTTTTTAACAATGTTACTTAGATGTTGTCGTATTACTGTCAGTTCCATATCTTACAGTAAAAGTCTGTTTGCAAAGCCTGCGCCAAAACTGCAACTTATTTACCAAATAATCCACAGTGAAATGTACTGAACAAACAAATAATGCTCTACTTGGACATCCACATAGTTAAAAATAAATCATCACTTTCCTAGGATTAGGATCCTTTGAAAGGTAATGTTTTTTTAGTCTAGTAGTGATCCTATATTGATCTTCTCTCTGGTGGGCGGGGCTAAACAGGTAGTGATGTAGAAGCAGGTGTTGATATTCTGCGGAGGGGGTGTTTAGCCACATTATTACTTAATAAAGTGGCACATTCCACTACCTGTCATTTTGGCAGATTGGCTTCAATATAAGCTCTTTTTAGACTAATGAGAAAGTTTTGAGTTATGAAACTTACATAATGTTTTTATAGTACAATGGGAATTTCGATTTCTCAGTTCATGACCCCTTTAACCTGTAAATTGTCTTAATATTTAGTTTAATTTAGCATTATAGTCAGAGTAAAATGAATGAAAATAACATGAATTACTGAATAATTAAAGGATATTTTCTTCAAAATACACAAATTATAGGCACTTTTCAGATGGGACATCAAGTTCATATGCAACAGTCAACTTAATCTCGAATACCTCCATTCTACTCTGTTGTTGGTGTTTCTTTGTCTGCACACAGCACTGTTCACATGCTAAATAGTAATGGAGCATTTTAATGAGTACAGGAGTGCAATATCGGGCCCGATAGGGTGCATCCCTAAAAAAGAAAAAGTACTGAGAAAAGTTCATTTTTATTAGCCATTTCATTCTTCTGGTTTAAGAAGTTGAGCCAATGTTAAAATTTCTAATTTAAATTTAATGATACATTTCTCTGTTAAATTTATAAAATACAGCAAAGTACTATTGTTTTTGTTTTCTCCGCTTACATTTTTATTTATTAATCTTTATAAGGAGCGTGTTGTAGGTCTGTTTTATTAGTTGTTGTCTCCACATCCAACCAGGAAAGAAAGGAAAGAAAGGAAAGAAAGAAAAAGAAAGAAAGGAAAGAAAAAAAAAAGAAAATGAATTTTTTGCACTTTAAACATTTTTATGCACTCTACTTGTGTTAACAGCCAGGTTTCTTCTTTACAATAAACAATATAACATTGCGCTGTTTGGTTTAAATTTATTTGTTGGGCCCTCTTACCTTAAAGTTAGTTTTTAAATACAAAATGTAAGTTTGTTAAAGAAAAGTGGAAAACAAGTTGAAATAATCTGAAACTCACCACCAGGAAACATGATGAGAGCGTTTTGCAATAGTACATTGGATTTCTGCTTCAGCTGTTGGTTCTCCACAGGTGAAATGTCTTCCTGTTGGCTCAGATGATAGTAGGAAAGAGCCACAGAAAAGGAAAAGTTTGGCAGCTGGGACAGATTTCGATGGACCTGAATCAACAGAAGTACAGATAATGTTAAATGTGCAAAGTACCAGTGTGAAGTGTGTATTATTTAGACCAGGGAAAGGCAATGTCGGTCCTGGAGTGCCGCTGTCCTGCAGAGTTTAGCTCTAACCCTAATCAAACACACCTGAAAAGCTAATCAAGGTCTTCAGGATTATTAAAGCTTCAGACAAGTTAGGTTTTTATTTCTCAGGGTTGGAGCTAAACTCTGCAGGACATCGGCACTCCAGGACCGATGTTGCCTACCCCTGATTTAGACGCTAAGCACAGCTATTTAGTAGCATAACAGATTGCTTGTTGTGTCCCAAATGTTTGACAACTGCATCTCCACCACTAAAAACATTAAATATTTATTGGTCAACTGTTGAATATGCATTATTGAAGGTTATTTGTGTTGTGAAAAGATGCTGAGAAGATACATCAGTAACTGGTCAGAGACTAAAACCTACAAACAATACCTACAGTGGATATAAGAATCTACACAAACCTTGTTAAAGCTGCATCTTTTTTTATATAAAAAAAATAACTCCAAGATAAAATGACATCAGAACCTTCCTTTAGCCAACAAGGTCAGATGCGAATATAAACATGAATACACTGGAGAGTTGCTTTATAATAGAATTTGAAGTTGTAATTCTGTAAAGCTGCTTTCAATCTATTGTTTGTTAAATGCTATATAAATAAACAAAGTGAGCTGACTGGAGTGCCAAATTACAGAGCAGGTGCAAACATATCCACACGATGAGATGATTTCTTAACTGCTGTTTTCTCACTACTTTCATTTTTGTTACAAGTTTATTTTGTTATTGAGATGAAAGCATGCAGTACATATTTAAGTAGCATGAACAGTAGCATAGGCATTGTGTATTTAAAATATGTATATACTTAATGTTATTTTATTCTCAAATAAGACTACAGCTTTCATCACTAGGCTTGTTAGGATTACTAAATACAGCCCGTATTTAGACAATCTTTTGGCTAGATTCAAGTAAATCACAAGTTACTTCCTTTTTGGGTACAGTGCACTCATTGTGAACGGTCTGTTTTCCTCGTGACCAGTAACCCAAAAAAAGGAAGCTGCTTTGATGTTTACTGCCAATTGCCTTCCAGTTGTAAATTTTTTTCTCATACTTATCATGCTGTATTTTCCAAGTTTCTGAGAGCATATGATAGGGTTGGGTGGAAAATTTAATTTTTATTATTTAGCAAAAATCCTGACCTTGGCCATTAGTATGACTGCGTGTTCATGAGACTGTATTAGTGCAGCATTTGACTCCGGCTTGAGTGCATATAGTGTTTTAGATCGTCAAAGGAAATACAACAAAACAAGGCAACCTGAGTAAATACAGTTTTTTAATAATAATGTTATATACTGAAGCAAAAATGGTTATCTAATACCAACTGGGCCTGTGTGATACTGTATTTGCCAATGTAGCTAACTCAAGCTGCTTTTCCACTGTCAGACCAGTAGCCCCTCAGTGCTACTATAAAACCCACCCTTAACACACCTCCACAGAATGCCACACAACCCAGCAAGGGCAAGATGAAAGAAAACCCATTCAAAGTAAATGAGAAGTGTTAAATGCCGACGCCCAGTGTGAATTCCCTGTAACCATCACCTGATTCAGATAAACTCCACCTCTGTTCATAACAACTCCTCAAACCTTAGTTGGCCCGCTTTTGGGCAGGCCAAAAATCCCTGGAGGTTACCCCCAAGGAGGCTTGATCAAGCCCTGGAAGTGACACCCATGTAAGAGTGGCAAGGAGAAAACCACTGCTAACCCATTATAACTTCAGGGCTTGACTGAATTTTGCCTTGATGAAATTCAAACATTTTGGGAGAATTTTTGTGGACTGATGAGTTGAAACTATAATTGTTTGGAAGATGGGGTCCTTATACATCTGGCGTAAACCAAACACCAAATTCTACAAAAAGAACACCATACCTACGATCAAACATAGTGGTGGCAGTGTGCTGTTGGAAGGATGTTTTACTGTTTCAGGGCCTGGGCAACGTTTTTGAGGGAATAATTGAAGGAAACAAACTCTGCTCTCTACCAGAATATCCTAAAGGAGAATGTCAGGTCTTTGGTTGAAGTTTAAGTTGAAGTTTAAATGCAACAAAATTATGCAGTAAGATGATGATCTAAAGCATAGCGGCAAGTCAACCTCTGCAAAATTAAAGTTGTGGAGAGGCCTAGTCAAAGTCCTGACAAGAACCCAATTGACATGTTGTGGCAGTTCAGTACGATAAGTTCTTTACCTCCCATTCCTCATAGAGTCGGATGAGGGTGGTGTACTCGCGACAGCGCAGGCACAGGAAGTCAAAGATCAGCAGCATGCAGAGAGGGTCATTATCTGGATCCAGACTGGAAGCATATTTAAAAAGATTTTTAAAAAATGACCGGTCATGTTTTATACAATACGTCTGGCTGACTGACCATGGATGATGGATTTTGTCTTATGAATGTGATAAATTTATTGTATTAATCTGATGTGGGCTAGTACCTCAGAATCAGTTTGCAGTACTCGAGGGCTGTACGTGGACAACCTCTCTTCTCCAGAAATATCATATGCTTGAACAACACTAAATAAAAGGCCCTGTAGATACAGAAGAGAGTGAGAGAGATTTCATCAAAAGTTATGCTTTCTCTTAATGGTGCTCCAAAAAAACAATGATGAACAATAACAATATAGACGTTAATACCAACAAGAATTAGTGTGCAGCATATCTTTCTGGGCACCTGCAACATGATAATGACTGTAATGAATGTCTCACCTGTTCTCTGGTCTGCAGTAGTCCAGTCGGCACGTGCCTGACGTCAGGCTGAACACAGGGTGGAATGCACACTCAAAACTATATAAAGCTCTTTCTGCAGAGACAAACAAAACAAACAAATGCTGTACTGTATATTCCCTTATATTTTAAACACATTATCATCTCTTCTATACATCAAACACCATCTCTGGGTCACTTTCACTTATGATGTGTATTTGAAAACACACCATGCCAACCATCTTCCCAAGCTTGTAATGAGAATTTTTATTAAAAGGACCATTAGGACAGGGGGTAGCACCATATTTATTTTTGCAAGGAATGACAAACAGGCTCTAAGCACATAGAACGTCTGGTAATGCGTGACGGTATTTAAATCAACTGGACCTATGTGTTCAGTTTGATGAACCATGTGTACCCCCCAGAGGACAGGAGAGAGAAAAAAACAAAACAAAAGTAAACAAAAACACTATTAAATTACTTGAAAATTACAGGGTGGCGTTGCCACTGTAAAGACTGCAAGTTTATACCTCACAGCCTTGTTTTCAAACGTGTTATATTTAATATGGCACCTTAAACCTGGTCTAAAATTCTAAGTCTCTATTGCGTTTTCATCAAAAATAATAATCTCCTATTGGTATTATAGTGCTGGGCGGTATGACCAGAAATGTATATCACGGTATTTTTCGAAATTATACCGGTTTCACGGTACATGACGTTATTTTTTTTTTTCATGCATGACCGGGTTAACCATATTTTCTACTGATTGAGAGGAAATACTGCAGTATATTGACTTAGAATGCCCTACTTTACTGTCATGATGAGTGAATATTGTCAAAAAATACCACCTAAATGTGACCGAAACACGACCCCTTTTTTTCATCCCTGTTTCAAAAGGAGTCACTCATTTATAATCTCCGGCCATTGTGGATAAGAATCGAACGCTGCACTACAAAAACAGAGCCTGCTAGCGGTTGTTGTTGGCGGTGTATACTGCTACTTTTTGTCGTCATGCAGCGCCGCCTGCCTGCGGTACGGGGCCGCGACCACAACAAAACCCAGTGCATGCTACGATCCCCCTCCCAACCCCGCCCGTCCCCCTCACCACCCAATATTACTCATTCCGCAACACACCATCACCAGACAGTCAACTGCTGTAGGCGGCAACGAGTATATGTCCCTCCAGGATGAGTACAAAACAGAACCAACTTGAAAATGCCGACCTGCACGGACTGGACCCGCCTCACTGCAACATAACAGAACAGAGAGAGGACACTTCTCCCGGCAACAGTCAGAACCTCGACATGCCTGGGACGCGCAGTGACAGACGAAGGTCCTCCAAAAAAAAATACAAAAAAAAAAAAAACAAAAAAATCTGACCATAGCTAAAGGTTTATCCAAAAACAGTCGCTCGGTTATGTCAGTCTGCATATTCTAATGAAAAAAGCAGCCCTAAAAAGGGGTCTGGACAGTTGTAAATATCTGCTTAAAGTCGAAATCAGTGTGTCGATGCAATAAGACAAGTTGTGGAGACGCGGGAGCTTGAAGGCAGGGGATGACTTTGTGAGGAAGGAAATTGTGAGCAGGTGTCACATGTGGATATTGTGGACTCTGCAGTCTTCTGTCATCACAGTTCTTTAGTTCGACAGTCACTTCAGTTTCGGAAATTTCCCGGGCTGAGTTTAGACATGAGACAAGGCTGTTCCCTCACCACAGTGTGCAACAGTGAAAAGGAAACCCGCAAAAACAGTGTCGCGTGCAGCAAACGTTTTGTTAAGCGACGTATAAGGATACCAGCGCCTTTATTTAAAGATGGTGGTGGTTGTGCAAACGTTTAGTAACAGCAATTTTTTGTACGACGCGGAACAAGTTGTAGATTACTCAGGAAAAGAAAACTAGTTTGAAAGATTGTGTATGCAATATAACCACAAGACAAAGTGGCAACGATACTGAGTGGTAGTATGAGTAATAGGTCCTGACTGGGTTCATATTAGCAGGTATTGTAAAAATTTCGTTATGTGCTAACAAAGACTAAACAACGATATTCAGAGGCAACCGGATTAATGTATACGACGCCCCAGTCTATAGTATTTATCCTACAGTATATACTCTATAGCCGGAATAAGAAACAATAAATATTACATATTGTATTTACTGTTCGTGTTGAAAATGACAGGAATATCAAGGTAGTATTTGTATGCGGGTTAATTTTAATTAAAATAATACCCGTATTTATTATATTATTTATTGGCAGACGGAAGATTCTTCGCGATGGGCGGCAGAAGGTGACGTGGCTGACCCGCCAGCACGTGATAGGGTCGTGCTCACGCAGCATGTTTTATGTTTTTGTTAGTTTTGTACGGATCTTTCGCTTACACCCTGCAATCAGTTTACCACGCAGAGTCCGACACAATGCGGACATCGGAGGTCACACCAACCGATATTTGCACCAAAATGGTTTCACCAACTATTCTGAATTGTTTTGCTGGACGATTGTTGTATGTCTGGGGGAGCCTGTCGGCGTCGATCAGAGCGTTTCAGGATCGCAGACTGGGCCGGGAAAGCGAATTGTGTCGGGCGGTGAGCATTGGTGAGCTCGCGGGCAGTCTAAATAGCGGATTCAGAAGAACGCGTTGCCATGTCATCCAATGTGGTCAACCTTTGTCTGCGTGTGTCTTTCGATGCCTTCGAACAGAGGTACAGACAAGATTAAACTACCTCTGCAGTCTCACGGACAAGAAAGGTAGTGATGTTGTTGTGCAAACTCTTGTCAGCTTCTTGTGTCACGGATGACTGGTTGTGTTCGAAAGACGCCCGTATACTCCGTGACTCAGCGCGTGGAGGGGACTCCAGGGCTTTTCAGCGGTTCATGATGAAGATCGCGACGCAGACACAATCGAGACAAGGGAAAGAGGAAATCACGCTAGGCCGGCGGGACATCTTATTACATCAATGGTGGTGGTGATACAGACTGTAAATGTGTAAAAGAAGATGGTGCTGTCAGCTTAGAGGCTCTTCATTAACGCAAGCCGCTCTATTCGCCGCGCGGGAGGTTTGCTCATTCATTCGTCGTCAGTGTCTACACGTCCTCACCGCAAGTCGCCACATGAGCTCCGCTTGAGAAACCGCTGATACCTCATAGAAACAGTAACAAAACACTCCTGACTCTGTTTTAATCATGGCTCCGGGCTTTAATAAAGCAAATCTCCTCCCGTGAACTGCAAATACAGACCTAGGCACATCACATTGTCCCACCAGAGACTGTAGAGCTCTATTCATCATTAATCTTATACCGACCTACAGGCACAAGCTGAAATCAGCTAAACCGGTATATAGGACTGTTAAAAGATGGACTAATGATGCAGAGCAGGATTTACAAGCTTGTTTGACCTCACTGATTGGAGTGTTTTGAAGCTGCTGCCAACGATCTGGACAAGCTCACAGAGACCGTAACATCTTATATAAGTTTCTGTGAAGACATGTGCATTCCAACCAGAACTCATTTAACCTACAACAACGACAAAACATGGTTCACTGCAAAACTCAAACAGCTCCATCAGGCCAAAGAAGATGCCCACAGGAAGGGGAATAATGTCTTGTATAAACAGACTAAATACACACTGGAAAAGGAGATCAGATTGGCAAAGAGGAATTATTCTGAAAAAATAAGGATTCAATTTTCTTCCAGTGACTCAGCATCAGTGTGAAAAAGTCTGAAAAAAATCACCAATTACAAGACACCATCCCCCAGCACTGTGTGAGTGAATGAGGCGACTGCAGGTTTGAAAAGACACCCCACACCCGCCCTGTACACCTCTCCACACAACCATTCACACTTCCAGCAACCCCCCTTTCCCCCACACCTGCAAATCAGATCAGCGAAGACGAGGTGCGCCAGGACTTCCGGAAGCAGAAAAGGAAAAAAGAACCAGGCCCAGATTGTGTTACACCAGACTGTCTGAAATCCTGTGCTGACCAGCTGGCCCCTATCGTCACACAGATCTTCAACAGATCACTACAGCTGAGCGAAGTCCCCTCATGCTTCAAATGCACCACCATCATCCCCATTCAAAAGAAGAGAAATCCAAATAATTACAGGACGTTCCTGACTACAGGCGGTGTGGCTCTAACGTCTGTGGTCATGAAGTATTTTGAAAAACTGGTGCTGGCCCACTTGAAGGACATTACTGGACCCTTGTTGGATCCACTTCAGTTTGCCTACAGAGTAAACTGGTCTGTGGACGATGCAGTCAATATGGGATTGCATTATGTTCTGCAACATCTAGACATACCAGGGACGTATGTGAGGATCCTGTTCGTGGACTTCAGCTCGGCCTTTAACACCATCATCCCAAAACTCCTCCTGCCCAAACTAACTCAGCTCTCCGTACCCACCTCCGTCTGTCAGTGGATCAACAGCTTGCCGTGACAGAACAGGCAGCGAGAAAGATGGGAAAAACTCACACCCAAAAAAAACACCCCTCAGGGTTGCGTCCTCTCCCAACTTCTCTTCTCCCTGTACACCAACGACTGCATATCTAAAGACCCCTCTGTCAAGCTCCGGAAGTTTGCAGACGACACCACACTCATGGCCTCATTCAGGACGGTGACGAGTCTGCTTACAGTCAGGAGGTTAAAGAGCTGGCTGTCTGGTGCAGTCTCAACAACCTGGAGCTCAACACGCTCAAAACTGTGGAGATGACCGTGTACTTCAGGAGAAACCCCTCTGCACTCTCCCCACTCACCATCATGAGCAGCACTGTGACTGCAGTGGAGTCATACAGGTTCCTGGGCACCACAATCTCTCAAAACCTGAGGTGATACACTCACATAGACACCATTGTTAAAAAGGCCCAGCAGAGGATGTACTTCCTTCATCAGCTGAGGAAGTTCAACCTGACACAGGAGCTGCTCAAACAGTTCTACTCCGCCATCATTGAATCAGTCCTCTGCACTTCTATAACTGTCTGGTTCAGCTCAGCTACCAAATCTGACCTCAGAAGACTACAGAGAGTAGTCCGAACTGCTGGGAGAATCATTGGTACAACGCTCCCTTCTCTCCAAGAACTGTACTCATCCAGAGTGAGCAAAAGGGCTGGCAAATCACTCTGGACCGGCACATCAAGCACACTCCCTCTTTGAACTGTTGCCAGCTGGTCGACGCTACAGAGCACTGAGCACCAAAACTGCCAGACACAGGAACAGTTTCTTCCCTCAGGAAATCCATCTCACTTAACAATAACTGTGGAACACACACAATTTATTCACTCATACACTTATTTATCTAACACACGGTTCTTTGCGTTGGGGTTGGATTTGAAGTGGCGTAACACATATACTCAGTCTACATTTCAATTTGCACATAATATACCTGTACATACAACTGTCTATTGTTACATACCTGTACATACAATTGTCGATTTGTATATTTTTATTCCTTATTTACTATTTTTATTTTTTTTTACCCATGTTTTTTTTTGTTCTGTCACTGTGTTACACTGTGGAAGCTTCTGTCATGCCAACAATCCTTCGAAGGTGTAAAAAATTAACCTGCAGTAGAAAGCTCATTTGAATTCATGATTGTATAGTCATATTGAAAGGTTTATATAAATATTACAGTGTGAATGTGGCCTTAGACAACTCAAGTTTTTTTATTAATTCATGAATTGATTTGGAAACACCAATTTTATCAGAAAAATTGTAATTAGATTTGTTTCGCCAAACTGTTCAGCCTTAAGTTGCAGTAATGTTAAATACCTGTTTTTAAATTAAATAATGAAAATCAGTTACATTTCACACTGTGACTGGCTGCTTTTCATGCCTTCAGTCAACCAAGCAAGCACAAAAAAAAAAGCTGTGTGTGAACATGGAATACACTTCAGAGTTTTTAAACATTTGTTTACAAGGTAAAACAGTGTTGTTGTTTTTTCAACCTTTTAAATTAACTTAAAATATTACATTTGGTTTAACAGAAGGTAAACTCCTTTGTTATGACTCACACCATGTTCTTGAATTCTATCATAATTGATAAGATTTGTTTCTTATGTTTACTTCTGAATTATATTTTGTGGTACATAACATTACTATAAAAAAATCGACTTAACTGTGCTACTAATTTTTTGCCTGTGCTCTTAAATATAATTTTAAATTAGGAGTACAACTGCTACTAAATGTAAGCGTAGAGCCCTGCAGGCTTACATACTCTCACACACACATCACTGGTCTTATATTCAGCGCATCAGTGAATTTCCTCACCGATGAGATCTCTGGCAGTCTCTTGATCTTCTTGTATGCGACATACATCTGACAGCTGCAAAAGTGAATCAATGTGATATGGGTTAAGTTGCAGGAGAACCTGAAAAAAAAGAGAAACAGAGTGTCATCATACTTAACATCTGTTACTCATAGGTCTGCATACAAAAAAAAATAAAAAAAATTAATAGTATATATATCTATAATAATAATGTACACACGTATAAATTACATAATAAAATATAAAATAATAATAAATAATATCCATATAATTATATTAGTATAGAATAAATATCAATAAATCAAATAGTTTGTGGTTAACAACAATAAAATTACCACAAAGTTATTGGGGTCCATTGACTCAACCGCATCAAGAAACTTGAACTGGACTTGCTGATAGTCACGATTATGTTCAAAGGTGAAGCACTGAATGCCGTCTTTAGACTCCGCTAGACTCATGGAGATACCTAAAAGAAGCAATGACAGTGACCTTTATTTCGCTTTAATGGAGTTAACATACCAAAGATTCTCACAAATGCACACTGCAATTCACAACTGCTCACAACAAAATACTCAAATATATTAACACTATTTTGTTAACATAGAATAAAAAAAACAGGTCATTTAATATCTGTAATTAAATTAGGGCTGCACAATGTAGCGTCTGGACCAAGCAGGACACCACCCCAAACAAATTTTTGAAATATATTAACAAATTGTCAAACTCTGTAACAACCTCAGTCAAAAACCAACTATGAGGATTATGGACTTCCCCCCCGAAATGCATTCTAACACCTCAGAAAGGGGCATGAACAGGCCTCGGTTCCATGGCAACCAATGCGCTATCATGGTTTTATTGTCCCAAGGGACTGCGGGCGCGCACAACTCACAATCAGTACCTTAGGAAAGACACACAATGCCCATAAAAATGGACTCTTCTCTAATTAATTCATAGGATAACCTTTCTGTGAATGAAAAGCATCTTCCGGACATTATATAATCCAAGTACTGCTGTGCTATAATTTCTGAATTGTATACTGTTTTGTGTGTTATGATAGATCACTATTTATTATAACCCCACCGATACCATGTTTGGTGTCTTTGAATTTGTCTTCTGATGATCTAAATTAGCTTTTATATTATATGTGGGTACATAGGCAATATATAAGTGTTCTAAGAATCTTTAGAAATTTTGATTCGAGTTCCATATGCAAATAACCATGCTCTCACACAAAGGGTCATAAAAACTCCCCCAGAATCTCAAAACTCCCATTTGGGACGTCGGCCTTTCTCATTGGACAAGCCCATCCTGAGAAGTGTGAATCTTCTCAGACCTTAAAGGCCTCACACCAGGGACCCGCCTGCCAGTCTGCGGTCTCAGGTTAGTTCGGAGAAGATGAGGATCATTGCGTGAGCTACAAAGCTTCTAAGGGGAACCACCCAGTTCGTGCCAAGAGACTGTGCACTTCTTTCCATTCATGAAGATCCTCTGACTCAAAATGGTTCTCTCATATCACCTATCTTCAGCCAACTTACTGGAGCCCCAAAGAGCATCAGGACTCTCTTTCAAACAGGCAAGACGTGCAAGTATCAAACTTAGTCTTATGTTTTAATGATCCGATTAAGTATCGTTTGCACCTTTTTACAAAGGTGTGTTTGAACTGAGAATCTGATGTTTCCTTCAGGCTGTCGATCTGCTGAATATCAAATGGTATGTGTTTTGTTGTTTATTTATATTTCTTTACTGCTTAAGCTTTAACCCTTTTCCTATGCCAACTGTATGCGTGTGTGTGTGTCTGTGTATGTTAGACCAGTTTATGTGTATATGTAGTATGTTAGACTAGTTTAAGTATCACACTTGACGTTGTTCATTGTTTTGCTCATAACTGGAGTCACTTAATAATGCAGATTTATTCTACAAGCTTTTGTAGAATTGTACAGAAAGAAAGTTAATTCCCTTAACCAGGAAATTAACGTTCTTAGAATTGACAAGACAGTTGACTCTGAGAGGTCAAGTAAATACCTACAGCAGATCTAAATATTTATAATTAATTATAACTAGTTATAATTAATTATTCATTTCCACTTTGAGCTGATTTGCTACAACAATAATAACAAATAATGACAAAATTAGTCATCTTCTATAATGTGCAACACATATGCTGTAAACTGTGAACAAAAAAAGGTTTTGGTCTGACCCTTTACTTTTCTGTATGGTAAGGGTCCTACCTATAAACTATATGAAAATACAAAAAATCAACATGCAAAAAATAAAGATTTGTTGTTTTTAAATTGTTTTAAGTTATTATAACAACAAAACTCTCTCTTTTGCCTTTTTCTCTTATTACATTCAATTCAGACTGCAGACTCAAAACTTGGGTAAAGCAATTTCTTTTGCCTTGTAGAATGCAACATTTAAGTACCGTTAACAAACCAAAAACCATTATGTTCCAGTACTTTTTAAAGGGAACTCAGTTAGGGTTAAAAAAAAAAAAAAAATCTATTCTCGGTTCTTGATTCCCTACCATAATAAAAAAGGCAGAAAATGATAATTAAAAACAAATAGAAATTAAAGATATAAAGTGGAAAAATTTTGACGTGCCATCGTCACCATTTTGAGCACTCAAAAGCAAAGGTCCACTAGTTAAAGCACATGCGCCAAACAAGTCCATCTACACTCAGTCAACAGAGTATACTCTGAAGGGCTTGTGTGCTCAACTGTGTGGTAGACGGAGCAGGATGGAAAATGAAGTATACCCAGGCCATAATGGCAGACAGCTCTGGTATGTGTTGAAATTCATGAAATTTTAAGCATACTTTGTGCCTCAAAACACCAGAATATGCAAAGACATTAGTAATAACATTATATGCATTAACATGTTAACATCAGTGTTTCCCCTGCCATTATATTAGGCAGGATGCGCCCCGGAAAAGTAAAGTTAAGAGTTTATCTTATTTTCTCATAGTAGACGCAATGATCCCAACAAAGCAGTTAAGGTACCTGTACTATAGAACAGGTCTATACCTTGTTATTTAGTTAAACAAATAAATAGCCTTTGTTAGTTATCTTATTTACACGATGGCATGTAATTTCTGTCTTCTACATGGTCACGCACAGTTTACTCTGCTCTCTGCATCCGCAACGGCGTGGTTACGCCCCGGGATGAACCCGAGCACCAGCCCGCACTCACACACAGGTGAGCACACTCCCACCAGCAGACAAAGGGCACGTCAGAAAATATGTCGCATCAACCACCTGAATACACTCACAGATGTATGTGTGATTGGCTAAAATGCTCAACACTGCAATGCTTAAAATGCGAAAAAATAAATCTTTCATACAGCATGAGCAGATCTAATCTTAATTCCACAATTATATAATTCCACAGACTTTTTATTATTATTAATTTTGCGTTAATTGCGACCGTTGTAATTATTTTAGTGTAATTGTTCAGGGGCATTGTGTGTTTATTTACCACATAAAAGGGGGCACCACACCCTTGTGCTAATTTTGCCCATTCCATATATATTTGTGCCCCAAGCACTGTTTGATTCCTGTAGATTGTATCATCGATTAAAACATTTGTTATTTAAAAATGTGTTATTTAAGTCTCCATAGCCATGTAGGGATATTCTTAGAGCAAAACAGACTGTCCGCGATGCCCACATTAATATAGTCTTTGAAACCACATCCTGGGCCCAGGGTCATTCATTCCACACTTACTCCAAGATTAGTGGCGACATGAGTTCTCTAAATAACGGTGTCATTTCAAAGACACTATTAATCCAAATTCTCATGCTGTGACGTGTATATTTAGATCCGTTTCTTTTGTCGTAGTTTTCCCTCCACTAGTTTGTTTCCTTAGTTACCAATTGCTCCACACCTGTTTCAGTTCTTCCTGACTACCTTCCCCATTAAACCCTGTGTCTTCCTCAGTTCAGGGTCTGCTATTGTTTTGCGCCCATGTGGTTGTTCTGTTCTCCCTGTGGATTTATTAAAATTACTTTCTTGAACTCTACTCCTTCGTCGTGCGCTTTATACTGGACTGCCCGTGACATGCGATTGAAACGGGTCCCACAAACGCCCCGTGAGCCTATCATATGACAGAACATTTCTGTGTTTTACTGTGAATCATCCCCAAATCCATCACCGGCCCATCCTATAAGCGATACAGGTGATCATCTAGGGCCCTAACTAGTGATGTAACGATTACTGGTTTGACGATAAATCATGATAAAATACCCACGGATAGTATGGACCGTGTTATATTTAATCACGCTATAACTGTTATTCAATTACATCGCGATGTTTGATACACCTGCAGGATAAATAAATATTGTACTGCACAGGGCTCCAGTGTGAGACCAAATGCATTTTGCGATAATTTTTTCTGCCGGTGCGACTAAATTTTGTGTGTTGTCGCACTGGCGCGACCACCGCATTGTTTAACTCATAAGCGCAGCATTTCTGTTGCATATGAGAAACATCAAAAGGCAAATCTAAAACTGAATTGAGTACGAATTAAGCGAAACGCGCAACTCGCGTTTGAAGCCTGCGCCGCGTTGTGAGTGTAGGCATGGTTTATATCGACCGCGGTCAGCAGGAGGCTCACGGGCGAACTCGATGCAGCCAAAATGATGCAAATATGAGGAAACAATAGAAGGGTTTCATGCTAAAGTAAAGTAGAAGACACGCTTCTTAATACCAAAGAGTGACAACATGTTGGTTGTCTTGTGGGGGAAGAGAAAAAAATGATAAAAAAAACAATGCAAGCACTGTCCCGGACAGCCAGTTAGTTTAAACTTTTCTTTTTTTTTCATTTGAAACGCTATTCAATTATCTTGCTGATTTATCCTCACGTGTATGTTAATGGAGGCTCTCTTTTTAAGTATTTGTGTCCTCAGTGTTGGCGCCTAGACGTGGGTAATTTATTTAGTCGAGGGTATATAATACAAGCATGTGGTGTATGCACATGCTATTTGTTATTGTTAAATAAACGGGATTGTAAGGTATAGTAGTTTGTCACTTGTATCTACCGTTTTATTGTTGTTATGCTTTTTAATTAAGGATAACAATAAATCCATCTTTTTTTGTTTTAGTCTTAAAAAGTGAAATATGTATGGATGTTTGTAAGCAAATCAGACAATTATCTTTTGTAAAACGTGACACCAAGATCGTGAATTCGAAAGTGAAAGCACCCAAAGCCCAGCTTATAACATGGAAAAAGAGGAACTCCCGTTCACAAAATCATAAAGACTGATGATAAAGGATGCGTTTCATATAAAACTAAAACTTGATAAAAGTTAATCAGCAGGCATTGAGTAACCCTTAAAAAATAAAAATATTGCGACCAAAGTACCACGTGATTACGAGAAGAGAGGTACATTTAACATTCGCAGCTGGGGTGCAGTTTTGACCTGGGCCCGAAAAGGAAAAACTAGACAGAATTGCACGCCCGGAGGAAAGTTTTGGACCGGTTGATGAAAAAACAAGCTCAGGTGGCTTCTATCACATTAAAACAATAAGTATCTAGTATATTTGGGAAGCAGATAAGAATACATATAATCAATTAATCAATTATCATGTTTGGACTTGACGTTCTTTATTTAGAAAGCTGAATATGTGAGGTTTCCAAGTTATGAAACTTTCAAGCTTTATTTAGAACTATGATGTACGCAGGTAGATATATCTGAACATGCTATTAGACAAACTAGGTTTTCGAGAGTCATTGTTGTCAAGTTAAATCCGGGAATCATAGGCAAATGTTAGTTTAGTTATGCAAACAAAAAACTCATTTCATTTGTTGTTTGTAAATGTAAAACTTGGTGAAATTATTTATGTGTCAGTACTCTTTGAACATTTCCAGCACATTTTAACAACACCGTGATAATACTGATAACCGTGATCATTATGGTCACTATAATCGTGATAAGAAATTTCCATACCGTTGCATCCTCGCCAACGTGCCTGGGGGGCCCTGGATGGGGAGAGAAATTAGAGGTGATCTCAAGAAATAGCAATGCGTGGAAAAGTTCATTTAATTTCAGTATTCAACTCAAATTGCTGGAACACACTAGTGTTATTTTGACAATAAATGCAGTGCAAACAGAATGAAGTAGTTTAAGTCTTTGGTTATTATAATTGTGATGATTTTGGCTCACATTTACAAAAATCCCACCAATTCAGTATCTCAACAAATTAGAATACTTCATACGGCCAATAAAAAAACATTTTTTGTGAATTATTGGCCTTCTGGAAAGTATATTCATTTACTGTACATGCACTCAATACATGGTAGGGGCTCCTTTAATTACTGCCTAAATTCGGCGTCGCATGGAGGTGATCAGTTTGTGGCACAGCTGAGGTGGTATGGAAGCCCAGGTTTCTGTGACAGTGGCCTTCAACTCATCTGCGTTTTTTGGTCTCTTGTTTCTAATTTTCCTCTTGACAATACCCCATAGAGTGTATCTATGGGGTTCAGGTCAGGCGAGTTTGCTGGCCAATCAAGTACAGTAACACCATGGTCATTTAACCAACTTTGGTGCTTTTGGCAGTGTGGGTAGGTGCCAAAACCTGCTGGAAAATGAAATCAGCATCTCAAAAAAAGCTGCAGTCAGCAGAAGGAAGCGAAGTGTGACTCATGCAAAAAGTTTCTTGATATGATATAAACGGGTGCAGTGACGTTGGTTTTCTTAAAACACAATGGACCAACACCAGCAAATGACAAATCCCCAAATCATCACAGACTGTGGAAAATAAACACTGGACTTCAAGCAACTTGGGCTATATGAGCTTCTCCACCCTTCCTCCAGACTCTAGGACCTTGGTTGCCAAATGAAATACAAAATTTGCTCTCATCTGAAAAGAGGACTTGGACCACTGGGCAACAGTCCAGTTATTCTTCTACTTAGCCCAGGTAAGACGCCTTTGACATTGTCTGTGGTTCAGGAGTGGTTTAAACAAGAGGAATACGACAACTGTAACAAAATTCCTTGACACGTCTGTGTGTGGTGGCCCTTGATGCCGTGACCACAGCCTCAGTCTATTCCTTGTGAAGTTCACTCAAATTCTTGAATCGATTTTGCTTGACAATCCTCATAAGTTCTATCAGTTGGTTGTGCATCTTTTTCTTCCACACTTTTTCCTTCCACTCAACTTTCTGTTAAATGCTTGGATACAGCACTCTGTGAACAGCCAGCTTTCTTTGGCAATGAATGTTTGTGGCTAAACCCTCCTTGTGAAGGGTGTCAATGAACAACTGTCAGATCAGCAGTCTTCCCCATGATTGAGTAGCCTAGGGAACCAAACTGAGAGACCATTTTGAAAGCTCAGGAAACCTTTGCAGGTGTTTTGAGTTATTAGCTGATTGGCATGTCACCATATTCTAATTTTTTTGAGATAGTGAATTGGTGGGTTTTTGAGCCAAAATCATCACAATTAAAAGAACCAAAGACTTAAACTACTTCAGTCTGTGTGCATTGAATTTATTTAAAAAACGAATTTCACAATTTGAGTTGAATTACTGAAATAAATGAACTTTTCCACGACATTCTAATTTACTGAGATGCACCTGTACATGTAATCATTTTAGAACAGCTACTGCCAGACAAACATTACACGTTCTCCACTGACAAAATGAAAAATGTGGCATATCATGTCCATATTGGTAGAGCCCATTTTTATGATTTTGCCTGGGGCCCCACAAACCCACAGGTCAGCTCTGCCTAAATCCTACAAACTGATACAGTAGCAGCTCTGGGTGATATTTCTGAGCACTGAACAAACATTCTAGGAAAATATGAAACGGGGTCAGGTCTGACCTGGTCGACTGAAGCGGGGCCATGTTTCTTTGAAAACAGTCATCCAAGTACACCGATGAAACTGCCTCTGTCTTTGTTTTGATCTGAATATGGAAACAAACAAACAAACACAAGGCGGCATTCAGAATTGCAATTCTCAGGCTTTATTCACAGAACACAACTCCCATTTGTTTTTCAAGAATCATGTTTGGGACTTACACACTATCAATCATTAAGTGATGAAATTAGATCCATTTGTTTAAACAGTGTGGTCAATATCTGGTGTTTGGTTGATATCCACTTGTTAAGTCGTGACGTAAGGAATGGTAACACTTTATAACTTTACTTAAATCATTAAACATTATATACAGTTTAACAGATCATTAGTTAATATATTCAAATAGTTAATTTCATAATTAACAATTAACTTATAACTACTTACTCTAATAACCCTAACCATAACCCAACAGTTACTAATATTCTGCCAGTTTATTGATATGTAGTTTACAATAATGGTGATATTTGACGATGCAATGTTACTTATAGTCCCAGTTAGAATGTCTAAAGTGGACTATCGAAGTGTAATCTAATATTTTATCGTAAACCTGTAATTGAGTCAATAAAAGCACAGCTTTTCTCTTAACTGTTCTTGTTGCTATGTGTTGCTGTTATGTTTGTCTTTAGCAAGAATGTAAATTCTCTTAACTAATCACCTTTTACTCAGACTTTGTCACAGCAGCTAAAAGTCCAATTGTGCAAGTAGTAGAAGTCATACACACCACAAAAAAATGCTAATGTGTCACGTTTACAGACTGGTTATGAATTAATGAATCATATGTCGACATGAATAGTGAGTGTGTAAAATTATGAAAATTTTTACAACATTTGTAAATGTAAAAAAAATTAATCAGATGTATAAATCATTTTAATCAGATTTCTAAGCATTCAAATGCATATTAATAAATTAATCAGTGTATAACAATTTGCAGATTGTTAAAAGTGCATGATCATATATAAATTGAAAGTTTAATAACACTTGTAAACATTTTAATTTACATTAAATAATGTTCTGTTAATCATTATTTAATGTTCAATAAGATCATTAGTAAACATTTACAAGCACATTATCTCAAATTTGTAGTTATTGAATATATATTGACTGATGATCTGTTAAACATTATATAATATTAATTAAATTAAAGTTATTATACAAATGACTGTCTAATGGGAGTGTATATTAATACTGTTTGCTATATGATTTTGGCATCAGACATAGCATTTGGACCCGGAAACAGTAACACACACAATGTTACACTTAACAAGAGGATAGCAATTATGCAGACATCAGCAGAATGGCGAACGATTTTCTACACTTGGTCAATTCATGTGCCATCATTAACTTGATAACCATCTCAGAATGAAAAAAACAGGTGTAATTGTCTTCCAAAATACATTCAAGACATACTGCAATCTGATATTTCAAACCACTTCAGGATATGGTTCAAGAAACATTGAAGACGTGACTCGGCCAAGTGCAAATGGATCTGGTTGTTCAAGCCACATACTGTATACAAATTATACAACTCGCCAACTTTTGGATAAAATGTATTTAAGGAAAACTACCATAAAGTAAAAACCTTAAAACTGAAAATAATACTAAGAAATTACCTCTGATCTCCCAGAACAGCGCGAGCTCCAAAATACCTCTTCAGCTCTGTCTCTGGATTCAGATTCCTTTATGACCCACAAGAAAAATAGATAATTTGAGATTACATTTAGATTAAAGAACACATTCACTATTAACTAAGAGTATTCCCTTAATTAATTCCTAACTGCTGCTTATTGATAGTAAGGTAGCTGTTGTAGTACTGTAGTTAGGTGTGTGGTAGGCATAAGGGATCTAGAATATGGTCATGCAGAATAAGGCATTAATACAGTATGTGCTTTGTGTACTAATAAACAGACAATTTGCTAGTAATATGCATGCTAATATAAGCAACTAATTAATAGTAAATGGTGTTCCCTAAAGTGTTAGCAATATTTGTCTTTTACATTTACTACATTTGAATGGCACAGAATTATATCACACATGCACCTCACCTGTGTTCCACGTACAGTACAGGTCTGTGTTCAGAGGCGCTGTTGTTTGCGCTCTGGTATGATGGGCCTTTTTTCTTCTCCAGGGTCTCTAACAAAGCATCAATATCATCTCCCACACTCAAATTGTCCTAACAATAACAAACCACATGATAAGTGAATTTTAGACATGATAAACAGACCTACCATTATAATAAATATGGGCACTTTTGCAAAACTGTTGGAATGAATTTAGAGGACCAGGGCTACATTACCCAAAAACACTGTAAGCCTAGATAGATTGTAGAAAAATTGTTTCTATGATGTAGCGGAGCTTAGAATGGTTGTAAAATTGTCAATTTAAAATTAGTGGTATGGGTCAATGATTCCACACGCTTGGCCAATGTTCAATAAAGTATCTGCTTATACAGTACATTAGTAACTGTTTATTAGAAGGGTCACTGCTACAGAAATAAAAACACAGTAGGCTCAGTAAAACACTTAAAGAAAAAGAAATAAAAACGCAGTAAACACATTGGCCACTGGATTGCATGTCAACATCGGTGTCATACTGGACCAGGCAATTAGTGATTACTCTCATAACTGGACTTGAGAAAAGATGCCTGACTTGGTGCAGCTTGGAGCTGTGCTGTACTGTACTGTACAAACCATTGTACAACCTAAACCAGGGCCGTATTCTTAAAGATTCTAAGAATCCTCTCAGAGAGCTCCTAATTTAGCTTAAACGTTTCTAACTAGGAGTCTTAGCTTAAAAATGATTCAGGACCAATCTGAGATCAACTCTGAGCTTGGAAAAGATAAAAACTTTCATCTTAGTGTTGAGGTGAGGCTGACCCCGTTGCTAGGTATGACACATTCTCAAAAAGACTGTGATTGGTTGTTCAAGAAGAAGAAAAAATAACAGGGATTTCTAACAGTGGCTACAACATTGTAGAGACTATATATAGATATATATATATATATATATATACACATACATACACACAGTGGTGTGTGAAAACGTTTTTGCCCCCTTCCTGTTTTTTTTTTATTTTTGCATATTTGTCACACTTAAAAAAATTCAGATCATCAAACAAATTTTAATATTACACAAAGATAACCGGAGTAAATACAAAATGCAGTTTTTAAATGATTATTTATTTTTTTAAGGGAAAAAAGCTGTCCAAACCGGCCTGGCACTACGTGAAAAAGTAATTGCCCCCTAAATCGAATAACTGGTTGTGCCACCCTTTGCAGCAACAACTGCAATCAAGCGTTTGCATTCAGCCACATTGGAGGGTTTTTGAGCATGAATGGACTGTTTCAAGGTCATGCCACAGCATCTCAATCGGATTTAAGTCTGGACTTTGACTTGGCCACTCCAAAAACCTTAATTTTGTTTTTCTTCAGCCATTCAAATGTGGACTTGCTGTTGTGTTTTGGATCATTGTCCTGCTGCATAAACCAAGTGCACTTGAGCTTGAGGTCACAAACTGACGGCCGGACATTCTCCTTCAGGATTTTCTGATAGAAACGCAGTAAACACATAATAACTGTAGAACCATCTCAAGGATGATCAGAAGAAATGGACAGCACCTGAGTTAAATATATGAGTGTCACAGCAAAGGGTCTGAATACTTAGGACCATGTGATATTTCAGTTTTTCTTTTTAATAAATCTGCAAAAATGTCAAACATTCGTGTTTTTCTGCAATATGGGTGCTCCGGTGTACATTGAGAAGAAAAAAATTAACTTAAATGATTTTAGCAAATGGCTGCAATATAACAAAGAGTGAAAAATTTAAGGGGGTCTGAATACTTTCCGTACCCACTGTACTTATGGAATACATGATTTTGTGAGATTACTGTAAGGTTTTATCATTGTTTGGGGTGAACCAGAGATGTAAAAGATTTAGCCTATGTCATGTAACTCCTACTCAGTACGTGTTTTTGGACACATACCCTTTTTTTTGCTAAAACACAGACTTGAAATTCAATGTAAAAGTTATTGCACCCAAAAGTAACTTAAATTGGAGTTGTATAACTTTGATCATAAACAACTCTGAATTAGCCCGAACAGAGGCCTGTGTGTGAACCCTCTAAAATAGTCACTCATTTCAATTTGAATAAGGTAATACATATGTAATGCATCCTCTATAGATGTTTTTGAGTATAAAGGTGCCATTATACTAAACCCAACAAAACTAAATTCACAATTTTCAGCAATTCAGAAGATGGTGGAAGAGAATACTGACATTTGATATTGCTTGCCTCATTGAAATGTTGTTGGCAGCACAATGTATACAATTTTGCTCAAACAAAATTCATCCTTGACTACTTAAACCACCCACCCCCCACCCAGATTTCTAACACATGAAAAAGGCCAACAATGTGAGTGTGTTAAGAGAGGATGCCATTGTTGAATTAGCTTGAGGAAAAAGTACACTCCAAATGCAATTTTGACCATGAGTCATGTTGTTGTAAACCAAGAAACTTGCCCCATTTGCTGTAAAAACTTTAGAGATGGCTCTGATGTGTTTGAGGTTCATCAGAAGGGAGCTGATGGAATCAACAATGCAAGTGTACAAAGAGGCGACGACGTACACATTTCCGCTGGTGAAATAGTACACTCAAAATGTCGACAGAAGTACATAAATAAAAAAAGACATTAAAATCCAACAAGAGAATAAAGCTGAGCCACCAAAAAGAAGTGCCAGAGTAGCAACTGGTCCTTTCAACAGCCAAACCGATTGTCTTTTCTGTGGGACTATGATAAATAATGGAAGTAAAGACACAAGTAGTGTTAAGACTGATACGCTCACAGAGTCCATTCTTGAGTGTTGTGAAAATCGTGCAGATCAATGGGCTTTCACTGTAAAAGGCAGGATCGAGTATTATGGCCATGATCTACATGCTGCAGACTGTGTTTACCACCACTTATGCAGTAGTAGTTTTCGTAATGGATATAACATACCGATACAGTTCCAGAAAGACCCAGAGTACTGGAAAGCAGCAGAGATGATCATGGATGCACCACAGAGTAGTCCCCTGAAAAGCATAGTCTTAATGCTTGGAGGTTTTCATACTTTTATGAACCTACTTGGTGCAATAGGCACACTGATGGAAGGCACAGGACTCAGGAAAATTATGGAAGTTGTCTATGGTCAAATGCCGTCCAGCACATGATAACTGGAAAGTCAGTGCAAAGAGCTTTTCGTGGACATTTGCTGGTGGACAGATGTCTCAATCACCTGGTTGTGTCAGAGCTGCAAGAGGATGACTCACAGTTTGAGTTATTGTTGAACCAAGCTGGAGAGATGTACTCATCCATGGTAATGAAATAAACAACTTTGGAGAGTGCTGCAGCATCAGATATGCTGAACCAAATCAAGGAAAAGGTGGACACGAAGAGGGCAGACCTTAGCACAAGGTCAAAAACCAGCCGGCTCTGGGTAAACTATCAGAAGATGCTGCAGACAGCCCAAGCTCTGATCAAAGCAGATCGTACAGGATCTTGGAAGATGCACTTGCGCGCAATGTTGGACTGTCTGCCAATATTTGCCGCCGCTGGGCACTACAACTACCTGAAATCGGCATATTTCTACCTCCAAGAAATGTGCCAATTCAAGACCAGACACCCTGATGTACATGACAAGTTTCCAGGGGTTTCCATGTGATCCGCCGCAGCAACCAGTACTGGGCAGGCCTTAGCTCTGACCTTGTCATCGAGCAGACATTGATGTGATCCTTGAAAAGCAGTGGAGGCTTGACCCATGGAAGTGGAATGACTGAAGAAATGCGAGCATTGTGGACCATGTCTACACCCATCACATCTGAATACAACAACGCCATGCAGGAATTCAATGACCTCACCTACACGACCAGTGAGCAGCACCAAGAATCCTCAGAAGCAAGGATGAAAAGAGATCACTCTGATCTAGAAAAGATCAAGGAAAAGCTTATCATCTGCACACCATTCTCTCCAGACTCATCTCTGAGAAACATTGTAACTGGTGTTGTTGCCAAAGAGGAGGTGAATGTGCATGAGTTTGAAACTGTTGGCAATGAGATCATTGAAAAGATGATTGGAAAACCCATTTTTGGAATATCCTTCAAACGGAAAGACCGGGCAAAAACCCTTGCAGATGACTCCACCATCAAAGTTGGTCAAGACCGAACCATTGATTCTGCTTTGCTGTTCCAACGGTTCCTGATCATGTCGAAAACTGCATCAGAGACGTGGTGAAAACACTCACCCCATCGTTAACTTCATTGCAGAGACTGAGTTTGTGGGACGAAAGGATTATTTCCTTTCCAGATCTTGCAACAAACAAGGACTTCTTATGACCGAGGAGATGGAGAAGAAGGGCTGCACTGTTATCAATGCATCAGGTGATGCAGACGTGGACATTGTCAAAGCTGCAGTCAAGGCCTCAGAACATCAGCCCACAACCTTGATAGGGGAGGATACAGACTTACTCATTCTTCTCCTCTACTATGTTGGGACGAACAATAGAGGCCTAAGTCCAAAGCTACTAAAGTGTACAACATCAGTGAGATGAAACAAGTCCTGGGCCTTCACAGGATGTGATACAACTTCACGCATTTTTAGTGTTGGCAAACAGACAACATTCCAGAAACTTGTGAATGGTGAATCAACCATCCAGTCCTGTGCAAATGTGTTTCTGCTCCCACATCAAGCAAAGAATGTCATAGAGGACCATGGGACCAAGGCAATGGCAGTGTGGCAGTACTGATTCACTTGCCTCTTTGTTCTACAACCTTTTTAGCAAGAAAATCGTTACCACCAAATAATTTGTTACCCCAGAACATCTGCCTCCAACTGAGTCCTCAACCAAATAGCACTGCCAAAGAGTTCACTTCCAGATCATGGTGTGGATTGGAACCGGTTCCTGCCAGTTATGACCAGTAAGACTGCTGCCCCAGAAAGCCTCCTGCAGATGATCCACTGTAATTGCACAACTGCCTGCCAAACACAACGGTGCAGTTGCAGGGCATATGGACTACCATGCATTCCTGCTTGTGGACCATGTCAAGTTGGGAATTGTGAGAATCACTATAATTAACCTCTATGGGAGGAAGAGTGTTACGACTAATGGTAACTCTAGTGAAGGTCACAGTGCAAAAAAGTATAAAAAATAAACCAGAATAAGAGGAAACAACTGAAGAAAATAGAAAAAGGTATGTATAAATAAGAAAAGTATTAAAAAAATATAAAAACTAAAGCCTATATAAATAAAAAAAAAAATAAAACAAAAAAAAATAAAAGGGGTTAGCAGTACTGAGCCTTCACGTGGCAGCCCTGTTTTGACTAATTTTACAGTGCCACACAGTTCTAATGAATTTATTCTTTATTGGAATCAAAAGAATGGTTATGAACCACAGAAAACACCAACACTAGGCAAAACGATATGAGAAAGGAGAAATATGCAATTACTTTTGTACTTTTTGAAGTACAAATTGTACTTATTTTTCACATAAATGTGCTTGTAACCAATTGCTTTAATATATAATTGTACTTGTAATCGCTTATCTATCATGCAAATATGCTAATTAGAATATTACATGGCCAAAACATGTATCAGGGACCAGTATTACTGGTCTTGGAGGAATACAAAGGAGTAATGGTCATTTTAAGGACCTGACAGCCGCCATTTTGAAAATGGGGCCTTTCTTGGAGTCAAACTTTGGTAAACTTTTAGTATGTTTTTAAGTACATCTGATACTACTGTAAACCACTGAGAAACCTTTTGTTAGAATTTTTTTGGGGTCAAGCCATATTTGCAGCTGACTAGTAAGACACCAGTCCAGTCTGTGCTGAAATGCTACTGTCAATCAAACTATCGTGGGAGGGGCCTGTCTGTGTGACGTCACATAGACAGGCATCTGAGATCAGCTCGATTTGAGAAAGGGGAAAACACTTAACACGATTAAAAAATTACAAAAAAATTTAAAAAACCCAGGCGGATTTTTATCATTATAGGGTGGTTGTGGACCCACACTGCCAACACATCATTCAGTTCAAACAACTTGTAAAAGTGCATGTAGCATCCTATGACCCCTTTAAACATTATGCACTTTTTTTCCCCCAAAGATAGTTGTGTTATTTTATTACGCTTTGAAGAAATGTGCATAATATTTTGCGCGATGCGCCCTCTTGTGGCCTCAGGAGAGAAGCCAAAAGCTTTTTTCCCTCTAACTGAAATTATGCCTTTTAAATTTGAATATAATTCGAATTTTGATAATATTTAAAATTCGAATTTAGTTTTTCAGTCATTTTGACAGCCCTACAGTTGATGGATGACAAATATGATGCAGGGCAGCCATCATGCGTGATGAGCCTAGAGAACATAGTTATTAATGTCATAAATTCAAGATATGGGCAAAAATGCCCCTGTTTGAGTTTTTGTCTCACATTTACATTATTTAGTTAAGCAATATCACACAAGTGCAAATGTGATACCAATCTTACACAACAGTACAATAAATAAGAAGTTAATATTGTGTTATTTTAAACACAATGTTGCTTGTTTTGCTCAATTTTGCCAACAAAAACATAAAGACAAAGCAGAACTGTTTGTCTCCGAGCAACACACAGTGGCATTTAATTTCTTAATGCATGTTTTGAACGAATTGGGTGAACCATGTGGCGTGTTGATAATTATAAATTATTATAAATATATTACGTTGTTCATAAAGAACCATTTACTTCACTCCCGAATGAATCAGCCATTTGAACTAATCGAATTCATTAATGAACTCAGTGGCGTGCTCATTAAGACATTTACCGCCACCTACTGGCAGATTTAGTATCTTATTTAGAGTATAATTTCATTAAAGTAATAATTTCATATTTCCATAGTAATAAAAATAAAATTAATAAAATTGATTATTAAAGGTATAGTTCACCCACCCTAAAATTACAATTGTGTCATCATTTACTCTCGGTCATTGTCCAAAAGAGTATATGTAATAATTTTTATCAAACAAAATATTTCTTGCTGAAGGTACTTTTTGTAACGTCTGTTTGATGCTTTACACAACAACAATGACTTTAAATTATCTTTGGGAGTAATTTCTCAGCCAAATTTAATATGCGATGCAATTAGATTATTACTCGCCAACCATCAGTAATTAATGGATAATAAATTTAACGCTTACAGCCCCTCGATACAGTGGGTACGGAGAGTATTCAGACCCCCTTATATTTTTCTCTCTTTGTTATATTTCAGCCATTTGCTAAAATTATTTAAGTAATTTTTTTTCCTCATTAAGTACACACAGCACCCCATATTGACAGAAAAACACGAAATTGTTGACATTTTTGCAGATTTACTAAAAAAAGAAAAACTGAAATATCACATGGTTCCTAAGTATTCAGACCCTTTGTTCAGTATTTAGTAGAAGCACCCTTTTGTTCTAATACAGCCATGCGTCTTTTTGGGCAAGATGCAACAAGTTTTCACACCTGGATTTGGGGATCCTATGCCATTCCTCCTTGCAGATCCTCTCAAGTTCTGTCAGGTTGGATGGTAAAAGTTGGTGGACAGCCATTTTTAGGTCTATCCAGAGATGCTCAATTGGGTTTAAGTCAGGGCTCTGGAACAGTCACAGAGTTGTTGTGAAGCCAACTCCTTCGTTATTTTAGCTGTGTGCTTAGGGTCATTGTCGTGTTGGAAGGTAAACCTTCGGCCAGTCTGCGGTCCTGAGCAATCTGGAGAAGGTTTTCGTCCAGGATATCCATGTACTTGGCCACATTCATCTTTCCCCCGCAACCAGTCGTCCTGTCCCTGCAGCAAAAAACACCCCCACAGCATGATGCTGACACCACCATGCTTCACTGTTGGGACTGTATTGGACAGGTGATGAGCAGTGCCTGTTTTCTCCACACATAACGCTTAGAATTAAGGCCAAAAAAAGTTCTATCTTGGTCTCATCAAACCAGATAATCTTATTTCTCACCATCTCACAACACCATGCGGGCTTTCATGTGTCTTGCACTGAGGAGAGGCTTCCGTCGGGCCACTATGCCATAAAGCCCCGACTGGTGGAGGGCAGCAGTGATGGTTGACTTTCTACAACTTTCCCATCTCCCGACTGCATCTCTGGAGATCAGCCAAAGTGATCTTTGGGTTCTTCTTTACCTATCTCACCAAGGCTCTTCTCCCCCGATAACAGTTTGGCCAGACGGCCAGCTCTAGAAAGGGTTCTGGTCGTCCCAAACGTCTCCATTTAAGGATTATGGAGGCCACTGTGCTCTTAGGACCTTAAGTGCAGCAGAAAGTTTTGTAACCTTGGCCAGATCTGTGCATTGCCACAATTCTGTCTCTGAGCTCTATTCAGGCAGTTCCTTTGACCTTATGATTCTCATTTGCTCTGACATGCAATGTGAGCTGTAAGGTCTTATATAGACAGGTGTGTGGCTTTCCTAATCAAGTCCAATCAGTATAATCAAACAAAGCTGGACTCAAATGAACGTGTAGAACCATCTCAAGGATGATCAAAAGAAATGGACAGCACCTGGAGTTAAATATATGAGTGTCACAGCAAAGGGTCTGAATACTTAAGTGATATTTGATATTTCAGTTTTTCTTTTTTAATGAATCTGCAAAAAATGTCAACAATTCTGGGTTTTTCTGGCAATATGGGGTGCTGTGTGTACATTAATGCGGAAAAAAAATTAACTTAAATGATTTTAGCAAATGGCTGCAATATAACAAAGAGTGAAAAATTGAAGGGGGTCTGAATACTTTCCGTACCCACTGTATATCTCACACTACATGCGTACCGCACCAGAGTCCATCTGATCTGCGCTCTGGCCCAACTCTTCCAACCGAGCCAGGGATGGCTAAATGAACCGGAGCGAGCCGCGGTTAAGATTGAATGTGTGAGTACACCCTATTCTCCCGGCATCCCACACAACAAACCACACACACACACAACACACACAACACAAGTCTCTATCCGCCCGCACTCACCCATCAGGTGTTGTCCCACACCGCACTCTGCTGCGTTGGGTCCCGCGATCGTGCAGGTCTGTACTCGGAAGGTGCCTGTTATAATGTTATGATGGAGGCTCTGGACACTGAGCATTGTTTTTCTATAACAAACTATAAAATATTTTCTATAAAAACGTTAATGTTCTTGCAGTGACAAATAGCTTTGGTTTTAAATAAAATTTGATTACATTAATGTTTAAATTGAGATTTACAATAAATATCTGAACTGCTACTAGGCTATGTAAAAGGAATACTGCAGTAAAAAGTACTTTTGTTCATATTGCAGTACTTTTAAATGAAAACAGTGGACAATACACTACTTTTGAATTATTGAATTTTGTGCATAATGTGATTAATCGCGATTAACCACAGTAAATAATGCGATTTGTCATGAATCCGGTCTGTGGCCTTCCGTCTTATTGCCACCAGAGGTCGCCCTTCCATCATATTGACTCTCACATTGCACAGACTGTGTCATGTTACCTAGAACTACATTTCCCATCTGCCATTTTGCTAATCACACGCTCACCTAAGACCAATCACACACACTATATAACACCCACTCAGTTCCTGCTCAGATCGTCGAGTATTGTTTAGAACTTTTCTCTCTTCCAGCGAGTCCAGCCTTAGTCTTGTTCATAGTCTGTTTTCCCGTGTTTGTACTCTAGCCTGTTTTCTAGTTTTGCCTAGTTTTGTTCTCTGCCTGCCCTGAACGATTTCGCCTGTCTTCGATTTCCCCTCTCGTCTCGCCCTGTTCGGATACTGTTTACTAGTGATGGGCAAATGAAGCCTCTTGAAGCACTGAGGCTTCCTCTGACTGTTTCGGGAAAAGATTCAAAGCTTCGAGTGTCGAAAACAGCACCATCTGGTGGTTAATAAAAATATAGCAGTCAAAAGCCCATGAAAGACGCTCCGTAGGACAAAGCATCCACCATACATTCCATAGATCGATTGTTATGTGCACAAATAAAAGCCTAACAATGTGTGTGTTTGTTGAATTTGTCTCTGATCAATTAATTTACCCATTAAACTGTGCGATTTAATACCAGTACGAATATCAATATGATGTAATAATAGAAGAATAATGTACACACATGAATTGCATATGACAAATATTAAATTTTCCTGAAATAATTTGTATTCTTCATATTATGACTGGGTATCTAAAATGTAACTGAATAAGTCTGAATTAAAACGTACTCGTAAAGTAAGGTCTGGGGGATAGAACATTCCGATTCGCAAAGTGAAACGCGCATGTGATTGGACAGAAAGTGAGGCTTCATTTGTCGTCGATCACGTGACTCTGGGAAACCAATACATGCCCTGATACGGGGCTTCACTAGAAATTGTCGCATGCGCTATACGCACATCGAAGCTTCAGTGACCCACGCCAGTTTTGACCACGTCCTTGAATAAAGCCTTGCATATGGATCCGCACGTCTCACATCTTGTTCGCCCTGTTACAGAATACTCGGCCACACAAGGATCCAGCGGCTTCTCGGATGGACATTGGCCAGGTATGGATACGGCAAGAATAGTGTTAACCCTTAGACAGGGCACACGATCGCTGAAAGGCTATATTCAAGAGTATTTAGCCATCGCTCATTATTCAGATCTGCTGGACTGTGTACTGTTAGACTTTTTTTGTGAGGGTATCAATTAGGCCTGGTCCGAACACCATTTTTTGAGCTTCGAATCTTTTGTAGTAATCAACACCGAATATTCAAAGCTTCGGAGGGAGGGGGCTGAACAAATTCTTCTCTAATAAAAACAGGAATCTCTGTGTGTCTGTCTGTTTGCATTTTTATTATGTCGAGAATAGGGTTGTGACAGTGAGGAAATTTTCCCACCGGCTAATCGATGTGTGACAACATGGACGTTTCCTCTTTTCCTCGATTTCCTTCACTTATATAAGCGGCATAAAGCAATTGTTCATTTTGAGTTTGTTTGAATCTTCCCTCTTTTGCTCATTTTCCTTCGCTTTTAAATACCTTAAAAGCGCCGTGCGCATTTTACTTTCACTTTCATTTTCGAATTAGCGGCAATTTGGCTTGAATGCAACAACAAAATACAACAACCAACTCACTTTAGCCTATAAATAAAACAGAACTTTTATTAACAAAACAAATAAAAAATACACCATGCTATAGGGCAGGCTATGTCTAGGGCTGGGCAAAAAAAAATTTTTTTTTCGATATATCGTTTTTTAAAAATGGACATTGATTCGATAGCGATGCGCAAAAGTGCGGAATACATTCTTTTCCGGGATTTTTTTCAGTAAACATTTTTAAAAAAGATAGGATTAACGTGATCTTATCATTAGCGCCGACCAAAGATGTCACCATTATTAAGTGTGCGAGGTACAACAGAAAATACCTGTCATTACAGCGATTATGGAAAATAAGCATGATCGCAAGGCTAAGGTGAACTGCTATAGTAATAGATACACTCACGGAAGCATTTAGTATATAAGGCATTTAAGAGCAGGTGGCAGAAATGAATGAATGGAGGATGGCGCGGCGCACTTTGTTTACTACACACATACTAAAGNTCAAGTCACAGTTGATCTTCATGAGTCAAGTCATGTCACAGTTGATCGTCATGGGTCAAGTCAAGTCAAAGCTGCTCGTCATGAGTCCAGTCCCGTCTCAACTGATCTTCCAGAGTCACGTCACGGCTGATCTTCCAGAGTCTCGTCACGTCTCAGCTATTCGTCCAGAGTCACATCGGTGAATGTACAGCGCTCTCTTCCACCTCAATACCACGACTGAGGTGCCCCTGAGCAAGGCACCGAACCCCCACTGCTCCCCGGGCGCCGCAGCAAAAAAAATTTGGGGGGGTGGGCTGCCCACTGCTTACGGGGTGTGTGTGCGCTTTGGATGGGTAAATGCAGAGCACTTAATTCCGAGTATGGGTCACATATTTGCCACATGTCCCGGCTAATCATCCAGTCATGTCACATCACAGTTGATCATCCAGAGTCACGTCACGTCCTGTCTGTTGCACTCAGATTATCAAGGTCAGTTCTTCGGTATCCCAGTCTGGTATCAGTGTGAGGGATGCACCACTGGTGTCTGCACGGGCAGCTGGTATCCCCAAACCCACACACTCTAACCCTTCTGTTCATGAACTAATTCCCCTATCTGAAGTGTTTCCCCTGATGGGGATAGCTTTTTGGTGTGTTTGGGCTGCATAAACTACCACAGAACTTCCAGAGATGACAGCGCTCGCTCCAGGTCCTCCAGAGGTGGCAGCTGAGGCTGCAGAACCCCCTGAGGCGGCGGCGCCCGCTTCAGCTCCTTGCATGGTGGTGGCGCCCAGCAATACACTTTCAGCCCGTCATGTCATGGTCGAAGGAACCGTAGATGAACACTGTACCTGTCCTGTTAAAGGGGTCATATGATGTTGCTAATGATGTGTTTATGCAGTTTAAGGTTCAAAAAACACATTTTCCACAAACTGTACATTATTGTTTCTCCTCTATGCCCAGCCTTTCTGAAACACGTCGATTTTTACAAAAGCTCATCGTTCTGAAAATCCAGTGTGTTGTGATTGGCCGAATGCCTTAAGCGTGTGACGAAAATGTTACGCCCATACCATACTGTGATGATGCCCTGTCCCGAGCGGAGCGACGATTCAAAAAACATGAAAACCCATTATAAACAAAGCATTCGTTGCATCCAGTGGGGACATAATTATGGAGTATAATGACTTATACTGTATTTTTACACATTGCATCGCGCCGCATAAACATAAAATCATGTCTGCATTTGTGATCGGAGAAATGACAAACAACTAGCACTGCTCTACATTGCTCAAAACTCACGTTTGAATCGTCGTTGGCAAATTCTTTAAATATAAAAAAAAACATACTTACAGTCTGTGAGTCAGAATAGCCGGCATTGTAGTCTCCTCTACCAGGATCAGGAAACAGTCCTCTATAAAAATGTGCTGCACACATCTGAATATATTGGGTTGAAGTGTTCTGGAACAGTTTTGTAAATACAACGTAACCACTGATTTCTAGTCTGTCCTCTTTTGGAAGGCAAAACAAAGTAGTTTTGCTTTCACAACGAAAACACAGCGGCCTAGCGTGAGCGAAAGCCAGGCAAGAGTGAGCAGAGGTGGCGGGGTCGAGAACGGCGCGGCCGGTGGATTCGAGAAGGAGCGGCCGGCGGGCTTGCGGCAAACAAATGTGATAACCCCGGGCTGGACTCCGCTTCATCCACGGTCAAAGCTGATCCGGCGAGCCACAGCGCGATGTTGAGATGATTTCCTCAGCGCCCAACCAAGGATCAGCTCTAGGTATGACGAAGCGGATATCGTCCTCTTTGGGAAGGCCAAACTAAGTAGTTTCGCTTTCAAACGAAACACATAGTGTCTCCACAACATGGCGGCGGCGGCAACAAACATTTTTTTTTGCAGCGAGATAAAAGTTATGCCTTCTTTCTTTGCGTAAACATTTGGGCGGCATTACGCAAATCTTCCTACATCGTGACGTAGACATGTGGGGGCGTGTTAGAATGAGCCATTTTAGGTAGGCGTGGCCGACTCTTAACTTTTATAAAGAATATCTCTTTGGATTTGAGACTTTAGTCTTTGCAACTTTACAGATCTTCTTTATGCACCAAGAGCTTGTAACACTCCAAAGAGAAAGGAAAAATTTAAAATCACATCATATGACCCCTTTAAGGAGGATGTTAATGAACCCATTTCCTGATGTTACAACTGCAGAACCTCCAGAGGTGTCAGTGGTATCCATCTATGAACTCTCTGCCTGTTCTGTCAAGGCTAAGGAAGCCACCTGTGAATTCTCGTCCTGTCCTGTCCCGGCCAAGGAGGCCGTCTATGAACTCTTGCCTTGCTCTGAACCGGCCGATAAGGCCATCTCCAAACTCTTGTCCTGTTCTGAATCAGCCATTGTGGCTGATAGTGAACAGTCTGTCTGTCCATTTACAGACAATGAGTTTAATCCTGAGCTATCTGCGTGTCCTGTTTCAATCAATAAGCCTGAGAATGAGCCATCTGTCTGTTCTAGTTCAAACGATATGACTGATTACGAACTTCCTGTCAGCCTAATGTCGGTCAATGAGCTATCTGTCTATCCAGTTTCAACTTATGAGTCTGAGTTTGAATTGTCTGCCCGTTTAATTTCACTTACTGAAATGTCTACCAGTCCAGTTTCAGTCAATGCACCCAGTTTTGATCTGTCTGCTGGTCCATTGCTCACAAGTGTGTCTAATTCTGAACCATTTGTCTTACCAGTCTTATTCTATGAGACTAACTGTCTCTCTGTCCGGCCACTCTCAAGGAAACCAACACAGAGTTTGCTGCCCTGTCTGTTACAGCCCAACAGTGTTGGGCTACTTACTCAAAGAATGTAATATATTACTCATTACTAGTTACTCCTTTCAAAAGTAATATTGTTACTTTACTTATTACTTTCTGGCAACAGTAATTAGTTACACTACTAGTTACATTACTTTTTCTTTACGCCCCACAGAAGTTGTAACTGTGTATCTTCCACATAAAATTCTTCTAGAATGTTACTAACAACATATTTCTGCATCATTATTTGACCAAAATCCACATTGGATCGCAGTCAGAAGTTATTAAAAACACTCAATAGTGATTGATAGTGATATTCAAGTAGAAGTGTTGTATTAATCTCATTAATTGTCGTGTGTAGCTTGAAGCTAATTGTAATTTCTCCATTACCCATATACGACTACATTTCATTATGTATTTTATCAAATCACATAAGTTCGTTAGAAACGGTTTAATTTTCCAAAAATATTTTTAATTATAGTAATATAAATGTACCACATGCTGATCAGAGGGATGTGGGTGGGATGTAATGCCGGAGTAAAGTAAAGCCACAACTCACACACAGGTTCAGATATCATATTTTTTCCTGACAAATTCAATATAATGCAATATTTCTATCTGATGAATGTAAGCTTTTACATATTCCAAGCTTGCCTGCTGCACTGGGGACATCACATGCATGTGCGAGTCGTGAAAATTATGAAAATAAATCTATTAATTATTTGATTGTTGGATTTTGTGTGTGTGAGTGTGTGTATTAGGCATGGGCCAGTATGAAATTTTGACGGTATGATAACCTTAAGCAAAAAAATCACGGTTTCACGGGATTGTCATTCGTCTAAAAGGTGTTATTTTTAGTGCCTGGTGTACAAAAAAAAAAAAACCCAATTATTTTGTTTTTGAGCAACAACAGAATATTAGGACAGTGAATAGAATTGTTGATTTTGTCTTTGATTTTTTTCCTAAAAAGAGAAAAAAATAAGACGGGACATCTTTATTAACCTAAATCTGTCAATTACATTTATTTAATTTTGTTATATAATGCATATACCATAATTGCATTTAATAATAAACCCAATTTGATAAAGCAAAAAAACAGAAATTTCTGTGTGACTAACTTTGTGTAAATGAATACTACAGCTTCGGAACGAAGCAACAGCGAAGCTCTGACAGAGAAACATTCACTCTCTGACAGCAGGAGGCGCTCACGCAGCAGCAGATACAGTGTTTCCTTGGTTACCACCGTAAACAAAGCAACACTGCGCTGAAACACTGCTTTAAAGGCGCAATAGGAGATCTTGGAAAATGCTAACTTTAGCCTGATAGCACTGAAAGCGAATGTCCCACCCTCCCTGCAATCGCCGTCTAAAGCCACGCCCCCTGAATGCATATACGCTCACTCACAGACCAGAACACCAGAGACAACATTAAAATAGGCTACATCAGCGGTTCTCAATTCCATCCCATGTTCCGAAGTGAAGTAAACTTAAACAGATTTCCCCCGCTCAGGGAGTAGGGAGCAATGAACACTGTGTAGGGTTCATATCGATGGGAACACAGTTCATGCACGTAGCTCACTTCTAACGAGCTGGTTATTTGAATCGGGTGTGTTAGCTAAGCAAGACATTCAAAATATGCAGAGCGGGGGGCGCGAGCACTGGATTAATCGCTGGGCTACATCATGCGTCATTCACTGGTGAGAAAACTTTAAAAGTACTACAATACCAGGAAGGAAGATCGGGTTGTTGATGTTTACCTGCCATTCTTGCTCTGTCTGCACAGCATACGTGTACGTGCTGATGACGTATCCTGTCTGCACAAACAGGGTGCGCAGAGGTATGCAGATACATAAGTTGACAGGCAGGTAGGAAAGCTTATTAAAACGCTCGGACCGAGCGTTTTGATTGGACGAACATTTCTTGGTCCTACACCTTCCACAAAATATATAAATACAGATGAATACATTTAGACCACTTAACTTAATGATTGCTATCGGGATGTGAAGAGACTTTCAACCAGCATAACAAAAAATGTTTCTGAAGACAATCACCTATTACACCTTTAATATGAACTATACAGAGACGAGATTAAAAGAATATACCACGTAAACTTTTCTGAAGACAGTCAGTCCCCCTCAAAAACACATTCATATAAACCCCCAAATAAATATTGAGGATTTTCTTCCAAAAGTTGAACAGTGAGTGATCTGCGTGCTACAGTATTTTTCCCTGTGCGTCCGTCTTCAATCTCTCTGGCCTGTGTTAACGGGCGTTTACAAACTTCATATTTTCACATAAATGACATTTTTGAAAACGATTGCATTGCAACGCAGTTTGCAAGTCCAGAACAGAGACGAGTTGCTTGCAAATAAGACAAAAAACGGCCGGTTGCCGATCGCGTGAGTTCCAGGGGAAGCAACCATAAGCAAACAGGAGGAGAAGGGTTGTGTTACTCTCTACACTGCAGTCAACCTGAGGGATTCCTACACTTTCGGTCTTTGAGGAGACATGAAAAACAGCGCTTACGCAGGAAAGGTATAACGGAAAATATTAGCGGTTTTGAAAACCTTTGAATCGTCAAAGCGCGGTACTGAAACCCAGTAATCGGCCCATGCTAGGACGGTGTGTGTGTGTGTGGGTGTGTGTGTGTGGTGTGTGTGTGGTGTGGTATATTGATATATATATATACAGTTGTTTTTTTTTTATTATCTATACACACTTTCGTTTCTGGAACTACAGCATTTCTGCACTTTGTCGTAGATGTTGTTGTGTATCTAATAATATCAGTCACAACATGGATCACAGCCAATCTAATCTAGGCGTCTTATTAAATCAATGTCATTCTGTATGCAGTATGTTTCTCACCTGTTCAATTTTGGCCATTATCCTCCGCTAAAGAACTCTAAGCATCTTCAAAAGTCCTACTCCTAACTCTTTTGACATGTAAGAGCCTTTTCCTTTAAGGGTTAAGATGCTTTTGGAATAACTTTTACCTTTACTAGGATCTTCTCTTTAAATTTAAGGTGAAACACCTACTTTTCTAAGAATTTTCTTACTATGAGCAACTCTCTGTACTAAGAATTTTCATGAATAATTTTCATGGAATCGTCTCTATTCCCTTGTGATCCCACCAGAGTATGTGAGCGGAGCGGCATGATTTTTGACTGGAGCAAGGAGTGGATTTTTTGAAAGTTGGAGCATCGTGGTTTTCACTCGCTCACTACCACTCCATCGCGGAGCACAACCTTATGCCAAACTCAGCATTAAACATAATTAGGTAGCTTGACAGATATGTGGATCACATTTGAAGGTTAAAATGGCGATGGACGAGTGCGGGAGGTTAAAGCATGTTGTAAGTTGTACAGTTTGTTAATCTCCGCTCGAAACTAATGTGCTGATACATTGCTGCACACGGACAGAACACACAAGCTTGCACATAACGTACAGATTGCGCGCATACATTCAGGAATGAAGAATATTTGGTCAACGCTGTCCTGTGATTTATTAGCTTAAAAACGGAAAAGTTACAGCATTTTCTTTCTGTTTCTGAAGTAACTACCCTTAGCTTCACCATAGTAGAGAGAGGTTGCACAGACAAGTAAGCTAAGCGAGTTAATCAGTCATTTAATATGGACTTGTAATGTTCCAATAAACCATGTTAAAACCATTCTAATAGTATTATCCATTTATTTTTCGTTTAATATAATTTCTGAACAGAACTTATATTTTTCAAGCATAGGAGAAGGGTCTGGCTGCAGCCTCGCACTTGCACTCTCAGGCTTGCACTCTCAGACACTTGCGCTTCCGCTAGCGACGTCACTTGCAGTCTTTATTTTTTTATTTTGTTCTATTTTTTATGACTTTTTGTTTGAATCTCTCAACATTTTACAACAGTAGTCAGGTGGTGAAGACAAGAAAAAAGAAATTAAATTACAATGTCACTTGCAATCGCCGCTTGCACTCTCCGATACCTGCGACCTCACTTGCAATCGACACAAATCGTGCGTGTTGCCAATGAAGACAAGACGCTGTGGTGGTGATTAAACGATTAAAGGGGTCATATGATGCTTTTTAAAAGATCATTATTTTGTGCATTTGGTGTAACAGAATATGTTGACATGCTTTAATGTTCAAAAACCACATTCATTTTTAAATACTGTACATTATTGTAGGTCCTATATGCCCCGCCTCTCTCAAACGCTTCGTTTTATACAAGGTCCCTCCTTCCGACAAGCGCAGTCTGCTCTGATGGGCCAACTGACCCAGTGCATTGTGATTGAATCGAATTTGATCTTTTCATAACTTAAGTATCTAATGACATTTTATGCATGTTAAAGTGTTATGTTTTTCTACTGGAGGAAAATGCTTAACGAGAGACTTTGTGCATTGTGTTCATATTCTGCTGTTCTGTAGCCATGGATTTGCGGGTATTGTCTTTTTCTTGCAGGACCCTGTATGTTATAGTACTAATTTAGTTTTAATCGTTTAATCACCACCATAGCTTCTTGTCTCCATTGGCAACATGCACGATTTTGTGTCGATTGCAAGTGACGTCGCAGTTAGTGGAGAGTGCAGGTGGCGATTGCAAGTGACATTGTAAGTTCGGGGTTTTTTTTCTTGTCTTCACCACCTGGATACTTGTTTAAAATGTTGAGAGATTCAGTTAAAAAAATAATTAATCAATTAAATAAAATAAAAAAAGACTGCAAGTGACATCGCTAGCGGAAGCGCAAGTGTCAAGAGTGCAAGTCTGAGAGTGCAAGTCTGAAAGTGCAAGTGCAAGTCTGCAGCCAGACCCTCTTGAAGCATAGTGAAATAATTTAGCACGGAGCGAAGGCGGAGCGGTGTTTCTGCCACTCCACTCCGCTCACATACTCTGGATCCTACAGAGGATAAGCAGTTATAGATGACTGATTGATGTATATACTATGTAGCGGATTATTATTATTATTTTTGTTATTATTATTATTATTATTGTTTTAGTTTTTATTATTGTTAGTCAGTATATTACTTAATAATATAAATATACTACCCTTATTTATAGGTATTCATAATATGTAGAATGCCTGTTAATGTACACTACAAGTCCAAAGCTTTTGAACGTAGTTTTTTTTTTTGATGAATAGAAAGATCCAAAGATCATCATTTATCTGAAATAAAAAGCTTTTATAACATAATACCCATAAACATTCAACAAGCTGGTATCAGATATATATATATATATATACTATATACTATATAGAAATATAGTATATAAATATATATATAATATATCTATACACACACACACATATACACACCCACCCAACCTATATACATACACAAATACTTTTGGGTTATAGAAATTTATATTTTTATTTAGCAATGATGCTTTAAATTGATCAAAAGTGATGTTAAAGACATTTATAATGTTACAAAAGATTTCTATTTCAGATAAATGCTGTTCTTCTGAACTCTCTATTCATCAAAGAAACCTGAAAAAATTTAAGCCTTGCCCTCTCCAATACAGCAGAAGCACTGAAGTATCGCAGCAATGGGCCCAATAAGGAATCAATTTATGTCTATGGTCACTGTCACCTTAAGTCCACATTTCCATCACAAAATGCGGTAATTAATAGCTTAAACATCAAAAAGGAATGAAGAACATTAACATTGATGAGCTTCAGCAGATCCAATCATATGTTCTGCTTCATAACAGAAACCTTATCCAGTTATCCATCTGCTTTTTTACTTTTAAAATGGGCTTTTTTTTCTTTGTTTAATAACACAGTGGAGAGCAACAGGAAAGCACATGGGGAGAGAGAGAAAGACTAGATTTAAATTCACATCCTGTGATAATGCTGCAGCTCAACATGTCAAAAGCATGTGCATTAACCACTGAACCAAGTGGTAATGTAAGTGAAGTGAAGCATCAAATTCTTAATTATTAAAAATAAAAATAAATGTTAAAAGTAATTTTGAAAAAAAAAATTCAAATGTTTTGGTAAATAAATACATACATACATAAACATAACATACAGAAATAAATAAAATTCTCACCCTTCCATTCTCAGCTGGAGTCTTTTTCTTCTTCTTCTTTTTTTTGTTCGACTTCTCATTCTACAAAAAAATACATTAAAAAGAAAACAACTGAATTGGGAAATGAAAAGAATTTAGAAGTTAAAATACACTGTGAAATGTACTGAACATTGCATTTCACAAACTCTAAACAGGTCACGGTTGCATGTTCATGTTTGGGGATGATGATAGTGATGTATAAAGGTTCTCACCTTCACGGCATCTTTCTCTAGTGGAGCTCCTTGTTGTCTGTCACGGATTCTCTCTGCCGTCTCCTCATCTGACACACTTACATCCACATCAGCCTCACCAATCTAACACACCATTAGATACTATATCATGACAGCAGCATCATAGCATTGCATTAAAACTGCATTTATCGACACTCAATGATCTACGTATGGGCAGCGGACATGAAAGCAGTATGACATGCTATACTCCAAATGAAACTACTTCAAACAGCATTTGTTTGATTGCAGTCAAATTTTAACATATGCCATTATATGACCTCATATAAACTGTGACCACATTGGAATTCATTTGTCACAGTTAAGGACTATTTAGGTGAACTGCAAAACAACTGTAGCAGTCGTTAAAGGGGTCATGAACTGCATTTGATTTGTTTTGTGGGGGGGGGGATTCCTTAAGTCTGTTCCCTGAGGCCTACTTATAATGAAAAAAATAATAAAAGAAGAAAGAAAGTAAAAACTTTCGGATGAATACCCTAGTAGTACCACCTTAAAGCAGTCTATAAATCATGGTACACATGTACGGTAATCACCATGGTATAACAAAGTACCATGGTAATACGTCTAATCTACACACAGCGACGCCCCTGATCACACATGCCAGACATTACCAGCTCAAAGATGTTGCTGGTGTTCTTCTGCTTATGGGCAGTTTTGTCACTCTTCATCTGCTCCTCTTCATCTTCATCAGTGAGTTTTAGCGTGTTTAAAGCGGCCTGAGCGCGCTGCTCGCCCTTCAGCCTACGCAGAGCGCGACTCGACATGATGGACGTCAGATCAACTGATCAATGATCAATAATCTAACACCGAGCCCAAATATCTCATAAACTTGAAATGAACGTTCAACATGAAACGCTATCAACACATGGGAAACGCGTCACTTTAAACGGAAGAGGATGTGTTCCAAAGTATGCGACCCGGACGTTATATTTATACCTTATGTATTTTTCATAATCGTTTTTTTTTTTTGTAGTTGTTGTTGTTGTTTTTTTATCATATGCAACGATTCCTTATTTATTCAAAGCTAAGGAGGGGTTTCAAAAATTGTTACAAATACATTATGATTTCTCTTTTTGAGCGCTTCTGGGAATATGAGAGAACGGACTAATTGCAATTCGTGGCAGGATTAAACATTTTTCTTAATAATTTCACAATATCTGGTGACGTGGAATATGAATGAATTTAAACAACAAAGCATATTAAGGCACAAGATATGAATGATGATCAGTGGATAATGCAGCTTTTTGAGCCACCGAGCGCCCCCTGCATGATAAAGAATGTTTAGCTTCTAGACCTTATGCGACAGAGAAACAAGCGTGGAGTCATCACTTAGAACTTTGTTTGAACTTTAGCTGCAGAAGCAAGACCTGAAATCTGAAATAAAATACGGCTTTTAAAACTTGAAAGAGTTAACCCTGGGTTATTCTAAACCCCAGGTACATATTCTATTTGCTATTACTATTAGCTATTCATCTATTATTATTATTATTATTATCATCATTATCATCATCATTATTATATTATTATTTGCTACTATAAATCAATTATTATTATATTACCTATTATTTTACTATTAATTGAGCACTATTTTATTTATCATATTATGGACTATATTTTCCTACAATGAATACGACATATACATTTTAATATTAATTTAATTCAATTCAAGTTTATTTGTATACAGCTTTTTACGATACAAATCGTTGCACAGCAACTTTACAGAAAATTAAGTTTTTACAATATTTAGTGGTAGCTTATCAGTGGTGACTGTCAGTTAATGTACATATGGCAGAAATGTACGGAAAAATCAATTAAAGACATAATCAAACAGACGATGAACACTATTAACGGCAATTATTATATTTTGCAATCAAACTTATAGCATTTGGTAGTTCTGTATGTTGTTTCAGGGTTGACATCATCTGAGGTCCTCTGAGGGGTTGATATAATCTCTTCTCAGGTGTTCTGGATTCAGACTGAAGCTTGTGTAAATCCTAGCTAAAAACAGAGAAACAAATAGAGACATAATTAGCGTAGCTACTGTTCCAAACCAAGCAAAATTGATTTATTTAACCCAAGCTAAAGAATAATAATGCGCATTTGATCAGATATAACTGCAGTACAAGATTTGAGATGCATTATTTGAATGCTTGGCTAAAGAGATGCGTCTTTAATCTAGATTCAAACCGTGAGATTGTGTTTGAACCCCGAACGTTATCAGGAAGGCGATTCCAGAGTTTGGGAGCCAAATGCGAAAAAGCTATTACACATATTACACATCACTTTTTTGTACTATCACACTGCACTGTAAAAGTGTATAAGGTTTTATCACTGTAACTGTAACTGTTTTACCAGACCCATAAAGGATTGTCAATTACACAATGTAACAAAAATTTGCTTCACTTTCACATTTTTTACGGTTCTTATGTAATTCTGTGGTGATTATTATTATTGTACTTTTTATTTTCATGTAGCATCAACATTTTGGTAAATATTAAAGTCAGGTACATTTTAGAACTTTATCGTTAATTATGAAACATTGGTTTAGTACAGATAAGTTTTTGTACTAATTTTGCATGTTTTTAAAAGATATTTTGCTTTTGCAAGGATGGCAGCATTCTAGAAGTTTCTGTAACATTCTTTAATATTCTAATGCTTTCTGGAACATTCCAGAACATTGTGGGACTAGTCATAAATGACAAAAATCATCCAAAGGACACTTCTGAAGTTTTGGGCGATTCACTTTTGGTAACTTTGTTAAACTGTTGTTAGGTATGCATGAGTAATAACAGATTGGCTTGCATAAGTTGTCAACATATTTTTTTTAGTTTTCATAAGCACTGTTAAAGATTCACACAAGTAATACGATTTTCATATTCAGCATGTCAGACTTCATAAAGAAACATTACAAATAAAAGCAAAACAAAACTTTTATAAAAATGTTTCACAGTGTTATTGTTAGTGTGGTTTTGAAGTATATGCAGTTGTGCTCAAAATTATTCCTACCCTTGGTAAATATGATCAAAGAAGGCTGTGAAAATTAATCTGTATCATCATCTTTAGCTATTTTATTTTTTTTAATTGACTAAAATCTAACCTTTCAGTGGAGAATAAGAATTTAAAATGGGAGAGAAATCTCATTATGAAATAAATGTTTTTCTCTAATACACATTGGATACAATTAACATCACCCTTTTATTCAATGCTTTTTGAAGCCTCCATTTGGCATGATAACAGCTCTGAGTTTTGTCCTATAATGCCTTATGAGGTTAGAGAGCACCTGACAAGATATCAGAGACAATTCCTTCATCCAGAAGCTCTCCAGACCCTTTAGGTTCCCAGCTCCATGATGGTGCTTCTTCCTCTTCAGTTCACCACACTCATTTATATATAGGGTTCAGCTAAGGGGAACTGGGTCGGCCAGGGCAGAATGTTGGTTTTGTTCTCAGTGACCCATTTTTGTTTTGATTTTGATGTTTGTTTGTGGATCATTGTCCTGTTGGAAGATCCAACCATGGCCCATTATAAACATGGACAGTCAGTTTTAAATTTTTTATCCATTGGTATTTTATAGAATCCATTATGCCATCTATCTAAACAAGATATCCAGGATCTCCGGCAGAAATAGGAGACATAAAGATCCATCCGTTAGATTTCAAGTGTACACAGGCGGTACCCTGTGTGCACCAAACCCATCTTGAGTGTTTGCTGCTAAAAAGTGATTTTTTTTAGTTTCATCTGACCATTGAAAACCAGTCCGTTAAGTTCAATCATGTCTAGCAAATAAATATGCTGGAGTTTGTTTTTGGATGACAGCATGTTCTTTTCTAGTTTTTCTTGAAACCCTCCCAAAAATTTATTTTTTTTTAAGGTTTTCTGACTCTGAGACTCAACTATTTTCTGCAATTCTCCGGCTGTGGTCCTTGGAGAGTCTTTAGCCTCTCAAACTCTCCTCAGCGTGCATTAGGACGATATGGACACACATCCTCTTAACGGCTCTCGAATAGAGAAAATATATTTATTAATGTGTTTTTTTTTTTTTTACTTTAATAAGGTTAGTTTTTTTTTTTATGAAAGATCAAGTGCATAAACAATGGATATTTATTTTCACAGCCTTCTTTAATCATATTTATCAATTTTGAGCACAACTGTATCTGTATCTGTTTAGTGCTACAAAATAATAAAAAGCAGACTGCAGTATGTTACTATGGCGGGTAGTGCTGATTTTATTCCATTTTATCAATGATGGTCAATTATTAGTACTTAAAGATGTATTATTTTGATGTTTCCCAGTATTTCAAAGGGAATGAGCTGTGTTCTCACCTAAAGCTCAAGAAAAGCTAAGATATTGGGATTGAAGACAGAAAAAGTAATTTCCACAATAAAAAATACTTTATTTCATTTTATGCACTTTGTTTCAAAGCAGCTTTAGTGATAAACAAAACAGTGATTCAGTGATACAAACAAAATTCTATTCTATTCTGCCGCGTGTATCTGGTAAAGGGGGTGGCCTTGCGGTCATCTGTCGTAACTCTATAACACTCACTCAGATGGATTTTCATTGTACTAAGACTTTTGAATACATGGTTCTGAAGGTCAGCTCAAATCGTCACAATTATTTTGATTTATAGACCACCCAAACAGCAAAACGACTTTTTCTCTGAACTCAGTGAACTATTAACCCTTGCCTGTGCATCATCAGCCCAGGTCATCTTACTTGGTGACTTTAACATCCATGTTGATACACACTGTTTTAATAGTACTCAACTAATGACTGTCCTGGACTGCTTCGATCTTTATCAGAACGTCAACTTCTCTACTCACACTCATGGTCATACGCTTGACTTAGTCTGTACATCTGGTTTGAACAATATCTCCATTAGTGGTCTGGCTACTCCTATTTCTGATCATAAGCTTATTACTTTTGACTTTACACTAACTTATCCAACCAAATGTACTGACAACATAACCATTTCTTATCATAAGTTCAATGCTATCAATGTTGATACATTTACTGCCTCTATTGCTTCATCTGTTATATCTGATGTTTTCAATTTTACCTGTCCATCCAAGATCTGATTTGTATCACTCTGCTATTGCTGATGTTTTAGACGAGCATGCTCCAATTAGGACTAGGTCAGTTCCCATGTCCCGCTCCTCTCCATAGTTTAACGACGAGCTACGTGCTATGAAAGCAAGAGGCAGGCAACTTGAACGCCTTTTTAGGAAAACAGGTTTAACTGTACACTTTCAGGCATTTTCAGATCATGTTAAGCACTATAAAACTGCCTTGAACGCAGCTCACTCTTCCTATATTTCCAAAATTATTAACAAAGCAAACAATAGGCCTAAATCACTTTTTAGCACGGTCAATAGGCTTGTTCAAGCTCCAATGCATAATGCCTTTCAACGAGAATCTGATAATCTATGCTGTTCTTTTTTACGCCATTTTCAGGGTAAGCTGGGGACTTATGTGGGACATTTGGTGCAGAACTGACCACTTCTACTTGTGAGCTAGCTCTGTCTATTCAAACGCTCGATAACTTCTCCTTGTCCAATCCCACCTCAATTAGTGAAATAATATTGAAATCCACTTCTTCTTCCTGCCGGGCTGACCCTGCACCAACATTCCTTTTGAAACACTGCACCTCTGTCATTTCTGCTCCAATTTCACACCTTGTAAACATGTCTCTTACTTCTGCCACTGTTCCAGTTTCACTTAAAACTGCTGCTGTTACTCCTATTCTTAAAAAGCCAAATCTAGACCCAACTGATTACACTAATTATCGCCCAATCTCCAACCTACCGTTTGTTTCAAAAATCATGGAAAAGGTTGTTGCCGCTCAATTGCAGTCATTTCTAGCTCACAATGAACTCTTTGATATGTTTCAGTCACGTTCACAACACAGTAATGAAACTGCTCTAGTAAGGGTTATAAACGACCTACTCCTTTCTGGTGATTCGGGCAATCTCTCTATACTTCTACTACTCGATCTCAGCTCAGCTTTTGATACGGTCTCTCATAAACTATTACTCATGCGCCTCTCAGAGATTGGCATCTCAGGAATGGCGTTATCCTGGTTTTCCTCATATCTGACGGACAGACAATATTACATCACCATACATAACTATACATCTCCCTCTGTTCCTCTTAAACAGGGTGTGCCACAGGGCTCAGTCCTAGGGCCATTATTATTTATTGTTTATATTATGCCCCTCTGACAAATTATTCGCCGCCACGGTCTACAGTACCACTGCTATGCCGATGATATTCAGATATACACTTCCTGCCGACCTGACTCTCTCCACCAGACTGCATCTCTATTGTCATGTGTCAATGAGTTAAAGACCTGGCTTAGCACCAACTCTCTCAGTTTGAATTTGTCTAAAACAGATATCTTACTTGTCGGGCCCCCAACTGAAACAAAAAACATAACAAATGCCCCTAGATTTGACCTCGAAGCCACATCAGTTATCCCATCCGCCACAGTTAAAAACTTAGGTATCATTCTTGACTCTTCTTTAAACCTAGATGCTTATATAAATAAGCTCTCCAAAGCTGCATTTTTTCAACTTCGCCGTATTGCCAAACTCCGTTCCTTCATCAGTCCAAAAGATGCTGAATTACTAGTAAATGTTTTAATCACATCTCGCCTTGATTACTGCAATGCTCTTTTTTCCGGATTACCAGTACGCTCCATCTCACGATTGCAATATATTCAAAATTCTGCAGCAAGAATGCTAACTTACACTAAACGGTCTGCACATATCACTCCTATTCTATTCAACCTCCACTGGCTACCTGTGTCCTCTCATATCATTTATAAAATTCTTCTGCTTACCTTTAAGTCACTCCATGGTCTTGCACCTACCTATCTCTCTGACCTGCTTTCTCCATATATTCCCTCTTGTCCACTTCGATCATCTGGAGATGAACTTCTTTGTGTTCCGAGATTTCGCCTATTATCTATGGGAGGTAGATCTTTCTCTGCTATGGCTCCCAAACTTTGGAACACATTGCCCCTGGCTCTCCGGACAATAACCACACTCCACGAATTTAAGTCTAAACTCAAAACCTATATGTTCCACCAATATTACCTGTTATAATGTCATGTTAATGTTACCTGTTATAATGTTTTATATTTTTTATTATTATTTTTTTCCTCTCTATAATACTGTATTATTACTGTGGTATGCAACTGCAACCACATGTTCTGGACTTGGAAAATGTCTTGTCCATCTGTGTATGACATGATTGTTTATTTGCTTTTGTCATTGTGCAGCGTCCTTGAGCTTGGGAAAGGCGCTATATAAATTAAACGTATTATTATTTAGGACAGGGCCAATACATTTATTATGTCTATGGATAGTTTTATCGAGCCCAGTGCATTATGGGTGTTGAAGTTTTCCTGTCTATATTCGCCACAGCCCCTTTTCTCTGTTTTCTCTAGTCATGTAGCACCATTTTTTAAAAATGGCTTTATACAGCCAACTTTTATAGAAATCACATCTTTCCACATCTTGCCATTACCCCTTTGAAGTGCTTGGTCATGTGTTTGTCTAATTGTGGACGCTGAATCACACTGTGATTATACCCAGTTGGTATCGTTGCTCCCAGGGTCCCATGTTTCTAACATAGGAACATGAACATAGGAACATAATAGGCTAATATCTAATCACTCAAGATTCAGTTATCATATACACTTAGCCAGCTGCACTGAACATCTACTTCTCTAAAAACTTTCCAAATGATTTCATAACAGTCCTCCATGAAGTCTACAGGGGTCTTGATCTAATGAACTTGATGTCTAAACAGACCACTGAACTGGTGAACAAAGGACACAGGAAACATATAACCCTTTTTCTTGTGTTCCTTATGTGCTATTATATGTGGAACATAGGACCCTTATTCATATGTTCTTTATGTGATATATAAATATGGGGAACAGATCCCTTTTCATGAGTCCTTATTTGCTATATACATCTGGGGAACATAGGACCCCTTTTTCATGTGTTGCTTATGCTTATGATGTTGCTTATGATGATATATATGGGGAACCTATGATCCTGATAACATATATTTATGCAGTCCTCGCTTACCCAATGTTTACAAACATCTCTAGTAGGATTCTGCCTAGTTCCCTTTTGATGATATCAAGTTTTTTAAACTCAGTTAGTTGATAAAGCTTTTAAAAACTTTTTTTTGAATCAGTTGCACCAATTGCTTCACAAAATGATTTACTACAAATATGAAGTTTCTGTAATACGTGTTATTTTACTAAATTGTAGGGCTTGTTCTGTTTGTTTCATGGGAGCTAATAATCAGGCCGATAAAAGACAATTACCTACTAATTTGATTTGCGCCCCGAATCACTAGTTCACAACAAATGACTAAACATAAATGTATATAGTCTAAGTAGTATTGTCCACATGCATCAGCAGATACACACATTTACTGTATGTATCTAACAGACAGTAACCAAGCATGGAAGAACTTAATATTTTGTCAAATTTTGATGAGATGAAATGAAATGAACAATTGAATATGCTACTGGGCAGTCATGCTCAGAAATTTCAAAACTTTTAAAGCTCCTATGTCATAGACCATTACTGATTTTCAGTATTTTCACAATCAGATCTTTTCAGCCTACAGCACTTATTTCTTCATTGTACATGACGATGAAATTAACATCAGACATCAAAGAAACAAGTCATCATCAAATGAACACAAAAGACAATGAGTTTCATTTTCCGTTGAGCAAGATGAACTTCCTTGTTCCTTGTTGAGTAATGGAGGATTATGAAAACATGAAGACGTGTTTTACCTTCTTCCATAATATAATGACCATTATGCATTTGTGCAATGCGTTTGTGAATTTTTAAGTTATGAATATAGACATTTCAGGATGACATGCATTTAGGAAGAAAATGTCCATACATTTTAAAAATGTATTTGTAAATGAAATAACATAGCATTAGGTTATACATACAAACAACACATAAAAAAGGAAATGAAACTTGGCAATATTGTAACTCTATAGATTACATAAATGATTGAATGAAGCACATACTGAGTTTATTGTAAGTACAAATGAAGACATAACTATATACACTCTCTTGAGGTAAATATACACAATCACGGTTAACATTTTAACACCATCCCAGTAAAATTCTATTTTTCTTCTATGATTATATTAATGATAATAAATTCTCTTACATAAAAATTGCTTCTCTATTAGTAACAATAATGTTTCAAATTGATCAAGAGTTTCACAGCATAGATATTATTAAATAAACATGATACAAATCAGTGCCAGATCTCTCTCTCTCTGTCTTGATGCAGTTTATTAGTAAACTCATCATAAATGTTTCATATCATACAGTTACTTATTGCTGAAGCCTCCTTGAATAATAGGTAACTGTTTTCACAATGGAATTCTTATTCATTGATGGTCACAGACATGGGATTGTCATATGCAGCAGTCTCTAGTTTATCTGCTTTCTTCCGGCGGAGTTCAGGAGGAGGCCGAGGTGGAGGGTTTTGAGGAGGTTCTTTGATGCTATTCCCAACACGCTTTGGTGGCTCTGTGCGGGGCAGTATGGGCTCCCAATGCTCTCCGTGAATAGCTGCCTGTGATGCCAAAGTTCAAAATCATGTCTGAATTAAATGGCCACACAACCAAATGCATCCAAAAATAGATAGTCCAAAAAATTTTTCTCAAAGTGACAGTTCATATGAGTCAAATACTCTAGAAATGTATTCTACTAAAAAACTATGGGATGGATCATTATATTTCACTCACATCATCTGTCAGCGCATCAGTGGTCAGCACAAAGAACCAGATTCAGAGACATGTTTTTAAATCTTTAGTAAACTCAAAATGCTGTTGTCATCTACATCAGTGTTTCCCAACCTTTTTTTAGTCGCGGCACCCTTTGGAAATTTTAACAAATTTGTGGCACCCTACAAAAATTAATTTTGTCCCACCCCCCCCACAATTTTGAGATTTCTCAACTCGGATGATCATTTGAAAAGTATATATACTCGGTACAACAGGGAAGAACTGCAGAATATAATGTCATACAGATATTTTGAATATTATTTAAAAAAATTGTCCATCAATGGTGATAATCAGTAGGATAATTTCTATTGAAGAGACCAATTTGTATGACAGATTTTAATGTAGGCTTTTATACATATGTAAACATTATTTAATTACCATTATAACTAGCTATCTCACAAATGTTTGCTCACTCAGTGTTTTTTTTTTTTGGTGCAGTAGCACGAGATAGCTTACTTTCAAACTTTGAATTGAATAAAAAAGGACAAGTAAGCATCAGTTGGATAAAATAAACAATAAAGAAATAATAATGATAGCAAAATACAAATAACGGCAGGCCTTCGAATAAATCAATTGCTTTTAGCTTTCAGGTAGGTCCTACCAGTAGGTTAAGATATTTGAACAATGTTTTTTTTTTTTTTTTTTACCATTATCCCCCCCAAAATAAATTTGGTTTTTTTTTAGTCCTAGAAGGCTATTATTATCAGAACACGCGAGCAGAACATAGCGGTTAGCAGATCAATGAATGAAGAGGCCAGCGTTACCAGAGTTGCTCATATACCACACATCATGTTACAACACAGAAACAATAACGTAACAACATCGATTTCCTGTCGGCTCATTTTTGAGGATTTTGCTGTTCCGATTGCATAACGTTATATGAGTGGAGCACTCACATGATGACTGAGCGGAGCTCACACGCATAGAGCGGGATAATACGCTGAGCGTCACACCACGTGAAAGTGAAACCTGAATGGTGAACTAATTTTCGGCAGCCGGAATTTCAGTGCATCTCTAATTATTGGCGACATCAGAAATGTATATTATATAATAGATGCTCTTTTGAAAATTTTAGCAATTTAAAAATATTAAAATGAAAAAATTTTTTTTTTTTTACACTGCACCCCTGCTCTCGACAGACGGCACCCCGGTTGGGAAACACTGATCTACATCATTCAGACTCATGTCATTCTAAAATTTTCTTTCTTCCGTGGAACACAAAAGGGGAATGTAAGAATGTGCATATGAAATACTTTTTTATATTTCGGTGCTTTTTTGTCATTTTTGAAGCTTGATGTTATCTGTCCCCTTTCATTTTCATCATTTCAAAACGTTCTGCCAAACACTTCCTTTTGTGTTCTACAAAATAAATAACATCATATGGGTTTGAAACAACATATGAGTAAATAACAGAATTTTCATTTTGGGTGAACTGTTCCTGTAACAGTTTGAATGTGAAATAGGGGATTTTATAGGAGGAAGCAAATGAGCATGAAGCAATAAGATCTTCTTTTAGTTACAGTTGTATTCACATTCATTCAGTCATGTTGTTTATCTGGAGTTCAGATGAATCAGCACTGAATTATGATGGATTATGATTTTACCGAAAGGTAGATTAAACTGGCAATTCCTAGACACACACATCCCAGAACTGTGGCTAACATGAACCCTCCAGGAACACACAACCTGCAAGGTAACACACACAGAGACAGACATATGTGTGCATGGATTGAAACACAAGTAAGATGCTGTCTTATATAACAGAAGTTCACCACGGACAAAGAGAATGGACATGCATGACAACACCTGACTGAAATATGACAGACTTACGCAGCATGCAAGAACGCTCTGACGTAATAGTTTCTGGTCAGGGGTCCGAAAGCCTTTACACACACTGTGAAGCAGTACTGACCACTGAAAACACACAGAAAAGCTTTCCATGAGAAGTTTATGATTCAAAGCACACAAGGAAGTTTTCGCTATACAAATGACACGTGTATAAAATGTTTTGTAGAGAATTATTGATGGTGTGTTGAAATCACCAGCCTGTACTTCCTGTAACTAGTTACAGTCTCAAAAGGGGTGAGATTGACTCTTTATAAAACACTCACGTTCTCTCAACGCTGGTGCCTTTGCCACGTTTGCTGCGCGGATATTCAAGCAAACACACAAACACACCGGCAGCACTATCACAGTCAAGGATATAAATTAATAGGCTAGACGCTTTGGTACTTTATCAAAAAAAAAAAAAAACTAAAACTGGTACTGTACAAGTCAAAATACTAGAAGAACACATGAGGAAATGACAATGAAAAATGAGGGCAATCAGAGTCTCATTCATTTATAGGAAAGAGCCCTGAAGAGGTTGTAAGGATACATGCCGAATGCTGCAAACTGCCAGCCTCTGAACTGACCAGCCACCCCGACAATCCCACCAGTCGCATAAACTGTAAAAGGGAAAAAAGAGTGTTAATTTCATTTTCTCATTTCAATTTACTCATATTTACACAAGCCTGCATTAGCTGAGATATTATTTTTCAATGTGAATAAATAAATAAAAATAAAAGCATATTTTTAAATATTGTTCTTTTACATTCAAAGTAACCCATTAGTTCAGAGAGTGAAAATCAATTTCTTGATTTTAAAGATAATAAAACAGATTAACATACATTCTAAATAACTCTAAAAACAAAAAACACTTGAGGACATGATTAACATGCAGTAGTCGCGGTCTTCACTTTAGAGTTGTACATTTCTATTCACGACACTATTCGAGAAACATTAATGTAAGAAAAACTTTAGAGCGCTTGAAAGCAGAACAAGATATAACATTTAAGTAGTTGTGTTCTTACTGAGTCCAGCAGCCAGAGCTTGCTCGTTTGCCCACATCGCCCACTCAATTTTCCCCATGATCACTTGAGTGCGTGCTGACACTAATAAATGAAATTTATTTTCAACTTAATTCTATAAAATAAAAGTGGGAAGTGGCCAGCGTGTCATAAACTCAACCCTTTCGTTTCATCACTTCCTTTTGACTTTGTGTTACGTTTCATGAAAGGAAATGAAAGCGCTAGAGTGGACATGTCAATGGAAAAGGTAACCACAGGAGGCGGGACGACAACAAACAGAAACTTTTTCATTGGTCAGATGCGTTGAGGTCACGTGAGAAATCAGCTCAACTCATGCGACGCTAGTTGTGTCCCAAAGCAAAGGCTGTATCCGAAATGGCATACTCAATGAGTAGGTACTTAATTTCAATAAGTACTTACTTAACGAGCGCTAAAAGAGTACGTATCTACAGCCAAATCTCGTTACGTATGAATGCGATCCATACATCATCCGCCATGTTGACGTTATCATTTTCTTCTTTGAGCTTATTGGTGGTTCGCATTCTTAAAAGAGCATTACCGCTATCTACTGTGGTAATGGATCAGATACACCATTCAGGCAGGACTCGTGCTTTCAATGTTGCTGCGTGTTCAGCTCCTCCATCTACAGCCCATGTCCATCACAGTCCAGAGATGAGAAATAACAACAATATTATTATTATATTATTACTGTTATTATCACTATCACTACCATTATTATTATTAATAATACAACAACAACAATAATAACAATAGCCTACTATATTCTATCATTCTGAGTTCTCTTTAAAAAACTTAATAAATTATCCCTTTCTATTGGATTTAAAAGCTTTTTTAATGTTAATTGTTGAACACCTTTCTTCTTAAATTCTTCTATTAGGTTGCTTCTTTCCACTGAATATCTATTACACTTAATGAGTACATGTTCCACTGATTCTATAATACCACACCAATCACACAATCCTGTAGGATGTTTACCTATTAAATGCATTGATGAGTTAAATCCAGTAAGACCTAGCCTTAATCTAGAAATAATACAGTCTTCTTTCCTTCTCCCACTTGAATTCCTTCCTCTTCCTACCAATGGTTGTATTATAGATGCCTTCCCTTTTGCTCATTATCCCAATAAGATTGCCAGTTTTTATTTATCTCCCTTTTTGACCTGACGTTATAACAACGCAACAACTTAAAAACGAAATGAGCGACAGGGCGTGTCCGTCCTACATTTATGGAAAATGTGCATAACGTTGTTTCTCGCACTAAAACTAGCTCCTAGATCTGTGAAAGGTTAGGAGTAGTGAAGAGGACTCCCAAGTCACTAAGACCAAGCCACAAACTGCCTCGGAACATAAACATTTTAGAAACATTTGATGATAATGACCTTTTAAAAAGTATCACCTTTGGTTTTGGAGGTTATCCCAACTCCTAATTTTCCTTTGATTATATCCTTGTTTTCATTAACCAGTTGGGAAAGAAGTAACAGCTGTTCTTGCGTCCAGGTTTAAAAAAAAAAAAATTATGTTTGCATGTATTACTATCAGCCATGATTATTTTACTCTGTTAATTAAAAGGCTGTTTATATGCATATTATCCCGCTAATTGTTTTTGTGATATCGACATGTAAAATTCTGACAATCAGTCTGAACAATACGTTTTTAATTAGTGACACTTTTCCTGCATTTTAAAATCTTTATTTGAATGTTGCAATTATTATTATTTTTTTTTTTTTTTAAACTTTATTTGAATACGGCACTACAATATTTCCATGAATAAATCTCTGACAGAGACTATCAGCCAATCACTGTGGGCATAGCTAGTAAGCATGCTGACATCATCCATAGCAACGAGGTCAACCCCGCCCTTACTCTTAGCTTAAGACTTCTTTCTATTCCTTAGTAAAAGTTTGTCTCAGCATCTTTGTGAATAGGTTTTAAGAGAAAACGCTTAGTTAAAAACTTTTACTGCTATTTAGGAGGACTCTTAGTGGTAAGATAAAATGTTTTTTGAATACGGGCCCGTTTTATATATGGCCCTGTCCCAAATCGCACCCTAAACTCTCACGATCTTCCGCACTTTCGTGACGTAATGCCGTTTTGACTGTCGACTAGAAGTCTGCTGCGGAGCTCGCACCAGTGCGGGCTTGGCAGAAGTGCGTATCGAGGGCGCATAACGGCCACAAAGTGGGCACTCGCCAGCACCCTTCTGAATGCTAAAATTACAAATGTGACACCCTACGGTCTTGTGGACTTAACAGACACACGCACGCGGTGGCCATTGTAAGTCCGTTAGACCGCAAGTGCACATGAAGTGTTCCATTTGGGACAGGGCCACTATAGCGGAGCGATAGCTCATTGGCCATGTCTTTCAAATGATTGGGACATTTCAGACACGTCCCACAACCCCGACTGCAATTATTTTTTGGAATATTAAAGGTTTAGTACACCCAAAATGAAAATTCTGTCATTAATTACTTACCCTCATGTTGTTTCAAACCCGTAAAACCTCAGTTCATCTTCGGAACACAAATTAAGAAACTTTTTTTAAAAAAAGATGAACGAAGGTCTTATGGTTTGAAACGAAATGAGGGTGAGTTTAATACGAATTTTCTTTTTTGGTGAACTACCTTTAAAAGCCATAGCTGCGATAGGATTGCACTAACCATGTATGATGATGTCTGCATGCACTCACGCAAGGTATGGTGTCCGAGCCAAAATCAAATTTTACAGTACGAATGCTACTGTAAATGCGTATTTGACACTGACAAATCCAACCGCTGGGGGGGGGGGGGGGGAAAACCTTATTTCATTAAATGAATGGTTCTTATGTTTATTTCTGGACAACGACAGAACAGCTAGAATTCTTCAGTGCACTTATAATCACTTAATTATAGTTAAGATTTGTTGTCACGGTCCAGGTGTGTGGAGGCAGGATGACGAGGACGACAAGGATATTTAATGTAGACACAAGGCAGATCCAGACAGGTGAAACATACACACACACACTCGGGGTAACATTCACAAAAACCGACCAACTAGAACACAAGAGACAGGAACATATATAGGGCAGTTAACGAGGGACAGACAATTGAGCACAATGAGGTGATTAACTAATACTTTGAACGGTCCTAAACCAACAACAGTGGAGAAAACCACGACAAAACAGCCCCAGGTGGTGTTACATTACTCCCCCCCGTCCCGGAAGTGCGTCCTCACACAGAGAAACGAGTGAGTGCTGAGGGGGACTAGGAGGAGGACAATCAGATGATGTAGTATGGTGACGAGGGAGGCAAGGGCTGTCAGGCAGAGCAGACATGTGGAGTTTTGGCGTAGGATTGACTTTCCAGCGTAGGACGCTAACGAGTCCAGGGAGGGTGACGAGGAGGCTTGAGCAGGGAGACCGACAGGAGGGAAACCGGGAGCAGGAGGGCCAGGTGGGACCCTGTCCACAGCGTAATCATAGCGCCCACGGTGGAGCTGACGGAGGGAGGAGCCATGGAGGAGGAATGGTCGCCGACTCCAGGGGGCCGACCAACGGCGGCGGAACAGGTTGAGGAGGAGCCCGAGGCGGAGACGGAAAGCCAACGATCCAGGGGGATGCCGAGGATCCAGGGGGCCCGGGTGGAGCCGAGGGCTCTGGCGACCAGGGCGGAGGCGGAGATCCAGAGAAATCCGCTCGGAGCGGAGTCCTGAGGCGATGGCGGGTTCGACGCCCGACCAAGGCGGAGCCGGAAGGACGAGGGAGCACGTCTGATGTGTGACGGTGCCGTCGAGGGCGCTAGAAGCGAGGTGGAGCCACTTGGTCTCGGACGGGCAGAGTCTGGCCTCGGAGGCTGTAGCGGAGCGAGGGAGACTCGACCAGGGGACCGCTGTAGGAGGCCGGAGCGGGTGTGAGTTCAGGCCTTTTTGATGAGCGGTCAAAAAAAATAGACGGTGGAGATAGCTCCTGTGCTGGAGCCCTTCCTGGGCTTGATTGGGGATCAGGAGCCCTTCCTGGGCTGTACTGGGGATCAGGAGCCCTTCCTGGGATGAACTGGGGATCAGGAGCCCGTCCTGGGCTGTGACTTGATCAGGAGCCCTCCTGACTTAATATTAGAAATCAGGAGCCCTTCCTGGGCTATACTCGGGAACAGGAGCCATTCCTGGGCTTAACTCTGAATCAGGAGCCCCTCCTGGGCTGAACGAAACATCAGGATCCCCTTCCGGGGTGACCGAGGATTCCACGGTCCTCCTGCTCATGCACTGTGACCTCCGTGGTCGATTTGGCGAAGACCACCCGGAATGTCTCACAAACCTCCTCCAGCAGTGGACCACCCGTGTTCTGTGCGTCCACAGGCTTCGGCCGCTCACTGCAAGGCTCGTCCAGACAGCATGAGATAATGAAATGACACTTTTGGCCCGCTCATTCACCCAACAGGTGGTGGTTGCGCCAGAGAACCCGCTGCCCAAAGGCTGCCTCACCGCGCAAAGCTGGCTGCCGGGCCCATGTACAGGCGTGGTAATCCATAAAAAAAGAAATACAAACTGACAAACAAATTTAGGAAAGACGGCGCTATACTTAACTTAGGGGTTGGTTATTCTGTCATGGTGTGTGGAGGCAGGCAGGATGACAAGTATTCAAAATAAGGATATTTAATGTAGACACAAGGCAGATTCAGGTAGGTGAGACACACATACTAGGGGTAACATTCACAATAACTGACCAACTGGAACACAGTGGACAGGAACTGATATAGGGTGGATAATGAGGGGCAGACAGGTGAGCACACTGAGATTAATTAACTAATGATTGAATGGGTTAAACCAACAAAAGGGGAAGAAACCATAACAAACAGTCCACAGGGGTGTTACAGATTTTGATAATTAATCATTTTTTTTATAATTAATTAAAACATGGTGGGGGTTTGATATAGCTAGCTCTAGCCTAGAGATAGTGGAGTGCTAATAAGTGCTAATGCGGCTGGCTACCAAAATATGTAATCAACATTTTGAAAAAGAAGCCCTCAAAAAGGGTTATTATAAACATTAACTCACCTGTTCACCGCTCATTTTCATAAACGTTTCAGCACTTGATTTTTGCACTGATCGGTCAATATCTTTAAATTATTGTATTTTATTTAGTTATATATATATATTGAAGTAGGTTTCCCTTGCGAAACAAAAATATGTGAATATACTGGAAGATATAATGTGGTATATGAAATAATACATTTTGATATATGGGACTCTAGTGCTTATATTTTGCAGTATATCCATGAACCATGTGTAGCCATATATTGATACATATAAAATATATATTTAGCAATAAGACAGAAACAATACTACATATGTACACATTTATAGCTTTATTGAAACACTCATTTCTTTTTCATTAACACATGGGTTTACATACAAAATTAAATGTCTCAAAAATACATTCCCAATATGCCTACAAAGGTCCCCAATTCTATACAGATTCAGGCAAATTAACATCTACATTTAATCATTTAGTAGACGCTTTTATCCAAAGCGACTTAAATGATGACAATAGCAAGTCAACCCAACAAAGAGCAATAAATGTAGTTCTGTGACGGAGTCCCTCGGTTAGCCTAATGCAGTACACGTAGCAAGGTTCACTTTAGGGTTAATGTTTGTTATTTATTTTTTGCGGTAACTTACTGGCAGCACTATTGCCAGTAAGTTACTGTAACTACTCCTTTACAGTAGCTTATCGCAGTTTAATTTTACAGTATAATGCCCTTACCACAATTTCTTTTTACAGTATGATGGCCTTACCACAATTTAATTTTACAGTATAATGCCCTTACCCCAATTTCATTGTACAGTATGATGGCCTTACCGCAATTTCATTTCACAGTAAAATACCCTTACTGCAACTTAATTTTACAGTACTATATCCTTACCGTAGCTTAGTTTTACAGTATAATACTATTACAGTAATTTTACTGTAATTATATTTACACTATTTATTTGTTTATAATATTTATAATTAAATTTTTTAAATGAATGCCAAATTTTCACTTTTTTTTCACAAGTCACTTTTTATTTAAAAAAAAATAAAAAAAAAATTTATTCACTGTCACTATTACTTAATTATTTATTGTACTTTATTCTAGAACATTACAAAAAAAGTAGAGAACTGAACTTTCATAACAAACCAAAGCAGAGATCATGACAATAGTGCAACAAAAAGAAATATGGCAACAAGCATCCCAGTTGTTTTTGCTTCATGGCCTCCAGGACAGCTGATCTGAAACAAACAGAGGGGAATGGTGAGAACGTGGTCATTGGGTTTTATCTCATCTATATTTTTCCTATAAATAGATAGAAATATAACAAATAATAGGGTGGGACCACTAGTGGTTGAGGTCAATTTTTTATAATAATTAAATAGAAAACAAGTAGATAGAATAGAAAAGAATAGAGAACGCAAGTGTTAGAGGATAATTTTTTACAAAAAAAGAGAAAAGTAGATAGAATAGAAAAAAGTGTAAAGTGTACCCTCCTCCGAACATCACAGACTTCGTGTCGTTTGGCCATGAGGAAGAGGATGAAGACTCAATGTCCATCTCGGCCTCGGAGAAAGAGGATTGGACGGGATCAGAGTGTGACTGCCCTGACAGCGAGGGGCCCCCAGACCTCCAGGAGGAGCTTGTGAGGGTTACGTCGAAGTCTGTCCAGGAGATCGAGCTTACCTGGAGCCCTCCGGAGGAGCCTGCCGGGAGTAAGCTCAACTCCTGGTATTTTAGATCCTCTCGCCGGCAAGCTGATTCGAGGACGTCGGTCCGCTTCTTCCCTTATGTCCATGAACAGCTTGTGAAAACGTGGTCTGCGCCCCAGTCGGCGTGCATCCACTCTAACACGCAGGCCATATTCTCGCACGTGGACGGGGCGGAGGCCTGCACACTCTGCACCTGCGCACTTATGTGCACACTCCCCCCTCGAGGAATCCGTCGCTGCGCACCTATTCCCTGCAGCGGCCAAGACTCTTGGCTCGGACATCAGCCTCTCATCTAAGCCGTGCAGGACCACCGCCCACCTAGCTAACAAGGCCTACGCAGTAGACGATGAGGCGGCTTCAGCGCTGCATGCCATGGCGGTGCTGGCAGGTGTTTCAGGCGAAGCTCCTGTAGACGCCATTAATGACCTGCGCGCGACGACGGTCTTCGCTTTGATGTCGGGAAGAGTGCTAGAGTGGCCTTGCCCCCAAGTGCCGCAAGCTGTCCCAAAATTGTTCAAGGTTGTGTTTGATAAATATGTGTTCAATAAAAATGCATACATTCACACAAAAATAGCTTTTCCCTCCTCATTTAGTCGATGCGGTGCGCGCTCACCCCGCCTCAGAGTGGTGCAGAACCACTGCCCGCACCGGTAATAGCCACACAATATGCGCTATGTCAATTCTTGTGCACGTGGGAAGTTATTCCGGGAATCTCGCGATGGCTACTCTGTATGATAGAGAGAGAGCCTTCAATTCAGACGCAGACCACCCCGCGTGGTGCAGTCTCTAACATTGCCTCGAAACGCCCTGGTTCTGAGACAAGAGGTATGCAGCCTGCTCGAAAAAGGAGCAATAGAGCGAGTCCCTCTGAGCGAGCTGGAGAGCGGGTTTTATAGCCGCTATTTCGTGGTACCCAAGAGAGATGGGGGACTCCGCCCGATCCTAGATCTCAGGCCTATCAACAGAGCGCTTTGCAAGTGTCCGTTCAGGATGATAACGCTGAAACAGATACTGGCGCAAATTTGCCCTGGGGACTGGTTTGCGTATGTGGATTTAAAGGATGCGTACTTTCACATTCAGAAAGCACCGCATCACAGACTCTTTCTGAGGTTTGCTTTCGAGGGCATGGTGTACCAGTACTCTGTTCTTCCGTTTGGGCTGGCTTTAGCCCAATGCAGCACTTTTCCCCCCTCAGAGTGAGTGGGATGCGCATTCTCAACTATCTGGAAGATTGGCTGATTTTAGCTCATTCACGGGACATGCTAGTCAGCCATATAGACACACTGCTTCATCACTTGGAGTCCTTAGGGCTATATGTCAACATGCAGAAGAGCATTCTCGCCCGAGTCAGTCTATAACATATCTGAGGCAATGTTCCCTCTAATTTTTTTTTGCTGAGCAAAACTTTTCTCTTATTGGGTGGTCATTTCGGCCACCTGAGCAAAAACATTATTCTTTATACCAGACCTGTACAGCGCGCACACGGAAAAGTGTGTAACTTTTAACTTTAATGTGCTATTAATATTTGATTTGACCCTTGATGTAACTAAATTATGTACATTTTAGGTTACCTGAGAAAATATTTTTACAGGATAATACACTGCCTTTCAAAAGTTTGGGATCATCCTTGTTAAAGAATTCTAGGCTCTCGAGCTGTATCTATTTGATAAAATACTGAATATTATTTCACAAAATAATATTGTGAAATATTATTGCAGTTTAAAATAAAAGTTTTCTATTTTAATGTAAAGCAAAGCTGAATTTTCAGTGTCAAATGATCCTTCAGAAACCATTCTAATATGGCTAATTTATAATCATTGTTGAAAACAGTTGTGCTGCTTACTACTTTTGTGGAAACTGTGGTATATTTTTCCAGGATTCTTTGATGAATAAAAGTTAAAAAGAACAGTGTTTATTAAAAATATAAATTTTGTGTTACAATATACACTACTGTTCAAAGGTTTGGAGCCAGTAAGATTTTTCTTTTTTTTAAATTAATACTTTTATTAAGCCAGGAATGTGTTAAATGGATAAAAGTGATAGTATAGATCTTATATTGCTAGAAAAGATATATATATATATACAGTGGGTACGGACAGTATTCAGACCCCCTTAAATTTTTCACTTTTTGTTATATTGCAGCCATTTTCTAAAATCATTTAAGTTTTTTTTTTTTTTTCATTAATGTACACACAGCACCCCATGTTGACAAAAAACACAGAATTGTTGACATTTTTGCAGATTTATTAAAAAGAAAAACTGAAATATCACATGGTCCTATGTATTCAGACCCTTTGCTCAGTATTTACTGTGACACTCATATATTTAACTCAGGTACTGTCCATTTCACCTTCTGATCATTCTTGAGATGGTTCTACACCTTCATTTTAGTTCAGCTGTGTTTGATTATACTGATTGACTTGATTAGGAAAGCCACACACATGTCTATATAACACCTTACAGCTCACAGTGCATGTCAGAGCAATGAGAATCATGAGGTCAAAGGACTGCCTGAAGACTCAGAGCCAGAATTGTGGCAAGGCACAGATCTGACCAAGGTTACAAAAAAATTTCTGCTGCACTTAAGGTTCCTAGAGCACAGTGGCCTCCATAATCCTTAAATGGAAGACGTTTGGGACGACCAGAACCCTTCCTAGAGCTGGCCGTCCGGCCAAACTGAGCTATCGGGGGAGAAGAGCCTTGGTGAGAGAGGTAAAGAAGAACCCAAAGATCACTGTGGCTGAGCTCCAGAGATGCAGTCGGGAGATGGAGAAAGTTGTAGAAAGTCAACCATCACTTGCAGCCCTCCACCAGTCGGGGCTTTGTGGCAGAGTGGCCCGACGGAAGCTTCTCTTCAGTGCAAGACACATGATAGCCCGCATGGAGTTTGCTAAAAAAAAACACCTGAAGGACTCCAAGAATGGTGAGAAATAAGAGTCTCTGGTCGGATGAGGCCAAGATAGAACTTTTGGCCTTAATTCTAAGCGGTATGTGTGGAGAAAACCAGGCACTGCTCATCACCTGTCCAATACAGTCCCAACAGTGAAGCATGGTGGTGGCAGCATCATGCTGTGGGGGTGTTTTTTGCTGCAGGGACAGGACGACTGGTTGCCATCGAGGGAAAGATGAATGCGGCCAAGTACAAGGATATCCTGGACGAAAACCTTATCCAGAGTGCTCAGGACCTCAGACTGGGCAGAAGGTTTACCTTCCATCAAGACAATGACCCTAAGCTCACAGCTAAAATATCGAAGGAGTGGCTTCACAACAACTCTTTTTGTGACTGTTCTTGAATGGCCCAGCCCAACCCAACTTAAACCCAATTGAGCATCTCTGGATAGACCTAAAAATGGCTGTCCACCATGTTTACCATCCAACCTGACAGAACAGAGGATCTGCAAGGAGGAATGGCAGAGGACCCCAAATCCGGTTTGAAAAACTTGTTGCACATGCTTCATCTTTCAATCTTTCCCAAAAAGATTCTCATGGCTGTATTAGATCAAAAGGTGCTTCTACTAAATACTGAGCAAAAAGTCTGAATACTTAGGACCATGTGATATTTCAGTTTTTCTTTTTTAATAATCTGCAAAAATGTCAACAATTCTGGTTTTTTCTGTCAATATGGGGTGCTGTGTGTACATTAATGAGGAAAAAAAATTAACTTAAATGATTTTAGCAAATGGCTGCAATATAACAAAGAGTGAAAAATTTAAGGGGGTCTGAATACTTTCCGTACCCCTTATTATATATTAATATTTTTAATAAATGCTGTTCTTTTTAACTTTTATTAGCCGATCAAGAATCAAAACAGCCGAATAAAAAAAAATAGTAAGCACCACAACAGTTTCCAACACTGACAATAAATTCAGCATATTAGAATGATTTCTGAAGGATCATGTGACACTGAAGACAGGAGTAATTATGCTGAAAATTCTGCTTTGCTTCACCAGGAATACATTATATTTTAAAGTATATTAAAATAGGAAACCAATATTAGAAATAGTAATAATATTTCACAATATTAAATTTTTCCTGTATTTTTTATCAAATAAATACAGCCTTGATGAGCATAAGTGACTTCATTAAAAAACAAGGTCAATTATTTATTAGCTTTATAATATAGGCCTAACATAATATAATAAAATATCAATACAAACTGAAACATTTAAACTGATAGAAGAGAATAGAAAACAAACTGAAGCATTTAAACAGAGATCGGCAAGTTAAATATTTTCAAAGAAAAAAAAAAACGTGAAAGTGAATTCTTCTATAGCTATCTAAACTTCCATATGAAGTACAGTTTGCACAATACACCTGTGTGTGACTGTAAATGTCTCTGAATTTTGTTACCGTTCTGTGCCCATCATCTGCTATTTCCAGTACTTAATCAAGCCACTCTTATTTCACGAGTTCACACTTACATATAATAAACTGAGTAAAGATTATGCGTATTTGGCGTGCTGTCAGTTGAGAGGGCTTAGAGCTCGGTAATCACTCTCGAGCCTGGGGTAGTCCCCCTGTCCAGGGAGAGGGGTCCGAGTTCGTTTTTTAGCCTGGACCCAGAGCGCACCCCCGAGTGCTCCTCCCCGTGCTGGGGTAGGAACGGGCTGAAGGTGAGGAGTCGGGGTGGTGGAGGGATGCTGAAAGACTAGAGAAAATGAAGGTAAGGCTGCTTTGATTATTTATAGAGGTTCTCTCTTGTGCTGTTTGGATAGATGGTGTAATTACTGATGATGGACTGGCCGTGTTAATTATTTGCGCATGCTCCTCCCGAAATTTGTTAATAAAACATCACTTCACGAGTTCACACTTAGTTACACGTATAATAAACTGAGTAAAGGTTATGCGTATTTGGCGTGCTGTCCAGGGAGAGGGCTCAGAGCTCGGTTTTTTAGCTCAGACCCAGAGCGCTCACCCAAAGATGCAATTTAGTATGGGACAGCAGCCAGAGGAGCTTTGATAACCCCCCAAAAAAGTGCAAAGCTTAAGATTGGTGGGGTGCTGGACCTCGCTTGTAGTAGCGGCACTTCTGAGGCTTTAGAAGGGAGAACTAGAGGCTTCTGCGGAAGCAGGTGCTTCTGCGGCATCTGAAAATAAAAACTCCTGTGGGAGTGAGAACTGCTACGGCATCTGAAAAGAGAAAATGGCTTCTGCGGAAGCGAACACTGCTGCGGCAGTGTAAAATACAGACAAAGGCTCCTGCAGGAGCGGAAACTGCTGCGGTGTCTGAAAAAAGAAAAAAAAGAAAGAGTGTGGCTTCTTGCGTAAGCTGTCACTGCTGGGCTGGCAGTGGGAAAGAGAGATAAAGGCTCCTGCGGGAGCAGACACTGTTGCGGCAGTGGGGAAATATAGATAAAGGCTCCTGCGGGAGCGGACACTGCTGCGGCAGTGGGAGAGAGAGATAAAGGCTCCAGCGGGAGCGGACACTACTGCGGCAGTGGAGAAATACAGAAAAGGCTCCTGTGGGAGCAGACACTGCTGTGGCAGTAGAGAAATACAGAAAAGCCTCCTGCGGGAGCAGACACTGCTGCGGCAGTGTGTAAATACAGATAAAGGCTCCTGCGGGAGCGGCCACTGCTGCGGCATTGGGGAAATATAGATAAAGGCTCCTGTGGGAGCAGTCACTGCTGTGGCAGTGGGTAAATACAGATAAGGCTCCTGCGGGAGCCGACACTGCTAAGAGGGGGAATGGTGGGCGTCGGGGCCTGCGCCATTAGTGGAGTCATGCTCACGCTTGGGATGGCTCCGGGAACGATAGCTGAAGAAAGAAAGGAGAAATGGCGGGCGTCGGGGCCTGCGCCATTAGCGGAGGCATGCTCACGTTTAGGGTTGGATGGTGGGGCTGCAGGCCATGGGTAGGGGAGGGGGTTGGGAGTGGGGTAAGGAAAGGGCTGTGGATGGGTCTGCGCCACTAGTGGAGGCGCGTTCACGCTAGCATCTGCTACGGGAGCTAGAGGCCACTGAAAGGAAAAATTGTTTATTAGTAAGCATGGAGGGAGCGGAAGAGATATTGGCCGTGTACAATGTAGGTAGCCTCTGTTTGCGTCAGCTGCTTTAGCTGTAGGGCATGGGAAGGGGGTGGGGTTGTGACGTCCTGAAGAGCCTGTGTAGTCTGTAAAATGTACTCACGATTGCTGTCCTGCGGCAAAACACGAGGGCAATTGTGTTTTAGATCAATTCTGAGTGAGCGCGCCGTGTGCGTGTCAGTAAATAGTGAAATATTTCAGTAAATGAATTGATCCTGCCAGAAGAATTGCATGAAAACTCGTTGTCTGTTCCGTCTGTATCATCTCAGTGAGGTTTTTATACATGCACAGTAAGGCTAATGTAATGTTTTCAGACATTTCAGTGTGGATGATAACTTTGGAAAAATGCCTTGTTTACTTCATGGTTATAAAATGGCATCAACATCCGTTTATGTCATAACGTCTGTAATAAAGTTTGTAGTTCGAGAAGAAGGACGAGGAAGTTAGGGGTGGCGGGTAAACCTCTTTATTTTCCCCCAAAACAAAATAGAACAAAAATAAAGTGCTGCTCGGCTCTCTGCCTCCACAGTCTTGCATACGGACAGGTCTGATATTACACATACACACACGCACCTACTGCTCCGACTGCTCCTCCCTCGATACATCCCCGCTCCCATGTCCTGTAGCGCTTATCCTCGGGGATCGTCCTCTCCCCTATCACGGGAATTACAGACAGGTGTTAACACTTATGTCACGCGGGGTGACCCTCCTTATCACCGGGGTGGGTCATGACTGGCGCTGTGCGCCTTTCTCCCGCTGTAGCCTTTCGCCTTCCCACGCCCCCATCGCCACATAACCCCACCACCCGACTCAGGCCAGGGAGCCATCCGGCCTGCAGCCCCTCCCCCCCCATTTCTAGAGAGGAAGTCGGCCATAGCCATCTGGGCCCCCGGCCTGTGGACCACCTTGAACTTAAAAGGCTGTAAAGCTAGATACCAACGGGTGATCCTCGCGTTGGTATCCTTCAAACGGTGGAGCCACTGGAGGGGCACGTGGCCCAAACAGAGAGTGAATTCCCATCCCAGGAGGTAATACCTGAGGGTGAGGATGGCCCACCGAATGGCCAAACACTTTTTTTCAATGGTGCTGTATCTGGTCTCTCTCTTTGAGAGCTTTCGACTCAGATACAGCACCGGCCGCTCCTCTCCTCCGACCACCTGGGACAGGACTGCACCCAGCCCCCTGTCTGCAACAAGAAAGAGAGATCAAAGTTAGGAGAGTTTAAGTGCGGCCCGCCGCACAGGGCAGCCTTTACCTTGGTTAGGGCCTGTTGGGACAGCTCCGTCCACTTGACCGGATCTGGTGCTTCCTTTTTAGTGAGATCAGTCAGCGGGCTGGTGAGCTCAGAATAATTAGGAATAAACCTTCTATAATATCCTGCCAGCCCCAGGAACTGTCTCACCTCCTTTTTTGGTCTTGGGTCTCGGACAGGTTGCAACTGCTGCCGTCTTATCAATTTGTGGACGCACCTGTCCGTGACCCAAGTGTAAGCCCAGATACCTTACCTCCACACGCCCAATTGCACACTTCCGAGTCCAGCCACCCTCAGGAATCTCAGGACCGCACGCAGATGTTCCATATGCCGCTGCCAATCATTACTGTGTATAATGATGTCGTCGAGATAGGCAGCGGCGTACGCGCTATGTGGCCGGAGGATCTTGTCCATGAGACGCTGAAAGGTGGCGGGAGCCCCGAACAAGCCGAACGGAAGAGTAACAAATTGGTGTAACAGCTCTCTGTCCGTATGCAAGTCTTGCATACGGACACATACCCACACACACACTGCTCTGACTCTCTCTCCCTCGGATACAGTCCCCTCTCCCAGGTCTGCGGGCACTTATCTCTCATCTCTCCCCCAATCACTGGAATTACAGACAGGTGTTAATCATTATTCACTTAACCTCCTTATCACCGCTCGTCTCCAAACCCTTTCTCCCGCTGCAGCCTTTCGCCTTCCCACGCCCCCCTCACCACAACGTCCTTTAACAATCTTTAGCCACGAAAACCTGCCTTTAGCGACTTCACCTTTAAATTAATTAATTTGCAACACGGCCTGCACCGTTAGCGGGGGCAGCCTCGAGCTAGCGTCTGCTAAGAGAGCTGGAGGCCCGGCTGCGTACGCGCTGGGGGGGGGGGGGCACCGGACGAGCGTGGTGAAATGGCTGATCCGCGCGTCAGAATCCGAGTGAGGCTTTGCTGCGGTGAGATCTGGGGCGAGCCCAGGCTCGTTGAAGGCCTGCTGCTGCTGCGACCCCGTGCTCAAGGAGAGCCGTGTCTTGTGCGGGACCGAGGGTTTGTCGAGCGAGAGCGAGCTCGGGGCTTTGCACGGTCTATTGGCCAGAGCGTGTGGCTGGTCGAGAAGAGAAGCGGAAGCCTGGTGCTCGGCGGCCATGTCTGGTGGAGAAGGAGTGATCATGGGGCCGGCAAATTGTGGCGGAGGATCTGAAAAAACCCCAGTATAGGTCTTTTCGTTGGAAGGGAAATTGGGTCTGTGGTAAAAAGGCAAAAGGAGTGAACCGAATGCTGAAAGACTAGAGAAAATGAAGGTAAGGTTGCTTTGATTATTTATAGGGGTTCTTTCTTGTGCTGGTTGGATAGATGGTGTAATTACTGATGATGGACTGGCCATGTTAATTATCTGCGCGTGCTCCTCCCGAAATTTGTTAGTAAAACATCACTTAAAACACGAGGACGTTTTATTTCACGTCATTGCGTTGGCTCGATTTGAGCTATTTTGTCCGCAACCACTGAAGTATTAGGTTTCTACAGCAACTCATTTGGCGCACATCATTCTCTTTCTATGAAACCTGTAAACCGTATTCACCGGTTCTAACTCTATAGTGGTTTACCCGATCATTGCAATTCTTTCGTTTTTACTAGAATACAATCAAATGGCTTTCCCAACTCATTTTTGCGTGTGTGGCACATCATTTCTTCTGCGCAGCCGCGCGTTCGCGTAGCTTAGAGGGAACATTGAGTCCCGTGTCATGATATTGATGTGGGTACATCTTTGCCCATAAAGCAACATCTGTACCGACTGAATCCAATGAAACGAGCAGCGATGAAAAATGAGGTAGAATATTTGCAGAAAAATGGATTGGCTGTCCATAGGCAAAGTCCGTGGAGTTCTCTATGTCTCTTAGTCCAGAAACCAGACTCTTCTTTCCGTTTTTGCACGGACTACTGAAAGGTTAACAGTGTGACTAAGGCAGATTCTTTTCCTTTACCCCGCATTGAAGATTGTGTCGATCGAATTGTTAAAAAAGCCAGTTCTCTCGGCTCCTGATTTCGCATGATCTTTTCAGTTGAATGTTGATGCGAGTGCTGTTGGAGCTGGTGGAGTGTTGATGCAAGAGGATGACTCGGGGGTTGAGCATCCTGTGTGTTATTTTTCTAAGAAATTTTCTAAGTGTCAGCACAATTATAGCACTATTGAGAAGGAGGCGCTTGCCATGGTACTGGCGTTGCGACACTTTGAAGTGTATTTGGTAGGCCATTGTAGTCCGATTAAAGTGTACACCGATCACAATCCACTAGTGTTTTTGTCACAAATGTCTAACTCAAACCAGCGTTTGATGCAGTGGTCTCTCGTTTTGCAGAAGTACAACCTTGAAATTAAACATCGGAAGGGTTCAGACAATGTAGCTGCTGATGTGCTGTCTCGAGTGTGAGTTAAGATTAAATCTAAACTCTGCAGGGCTCTGGCCCCCCAGGAACTGAGTTTGACACCCCTGATCTAGACCAACACAAAGTGGTTGTCAATGAACAGAGTGAATAAAGAGGAGGACTGAAACAAAGACAGAAGCAGTAAGGCGTACAATAGAGGTGTGTGCTCATGTTGCCATAGTTTGTGGTCTGGTCTTTTGTAATGGAATTCCAGACTCAAAACACAGGTAACCATTTCAATCAGTTATTTTATTGCAAGGATGCCGCAATGACCACAGAACTGGTATATAGAATATTATTGTTAAAGTTGATATTATGACAGATGAGTAACAGTCCTACTGTGATACCAGGATTGGGAGAGATTGCACCTCTAAACTGATGCCAGTGAGTTTACAGCAGTGTCAGGCTTTAAAGGGAAACAGGTAATCCAAGGAGACAAAGAAGCAGGGAGACTTCACAGAGGACATCAGAGAATATTGTTTAGAGGTTAGTAGAGTGGGTAAGCACTCCATGGTTGTGAGCAAGACCAGATAATGTTTGAGTGAAAGTTGCATGCTTAAATCCTGTGAAATCCTTAAATTGGGTAATCTTCAGCATGTTTGCCATTTTGGATTGATATATTTTTAGAGTTTACATCGAAAAAGTAAAAGTAACTGACAATTTTGTGTAGCGTTTGGACCAATCAGACACACAATTGTTCATTAGATTTAACAAATAAATTATTCATTAGATTAACAAATAATCATAGACCCCTCACCCAACAACTATACTGGCTGCCAGGATGTCTGTGAACGACCTCCAGGCCACTGGTTACCATGGCAACCAGGACACATTTACGACCTACGAGTATGTAGGGAGAATCTCATACTGCTATAGGAAATGACTTTTGAAATGAAACAGTTTTTTTCTATGACCTTCCTATCATGCATATCACCAGGTCATTGTGTATGAATATTACATTCTTGTATATGGTCTTGTGTATTGTATTAGGTCTGTGCAATTAATTGCATGCAATTGTCATGCGCATCTAGTCAGTAAAAAGCCTGTCCCAGGATTGTAGTACATCGCCATCACGCTGCTTTCAGATTGAGCGGCATTCAACTCACAGAGCCTAGTTCACTGACAATTAGTCAATATCGCATTCAGAATCGCAGATGATCCCATTCGATTATGAATGTGATATCGCCGAGCTTGTCAGTGAACTACGGCTCTGTGTATTAAATGCTGCGCAATCTGAAAGCAGGTGATGGCGATTTACTACTAAATAACGGGAACGGCTTTACTGACGAGATGCCCATGACAATCGCATGCGATTAATTGCACGTCCCTATATTGTATACTGTTTTATGAATGCCTTATTATAGATTCACTAGTTAATATCTCCTCACTTATAACCATGTTTGGTCTTTGAAGTCGTGTTCCGATGATCTAAATGATAGTGGATATTAATATGTTGTGATACCTATGCAACATATTATGCCTAAGAATCTTTAATAGTTTGGTATACATCAACATCCAATCCAGTTACATATGCAAAATACCATGCTTGGAGACTAGTCGTAAACTTTCCCTCCAAAAGTTCAAACACAGGGCTCTTGATTCCTCAGAGGGTGTGACCTGCCTTGAATTATAGGCCTCACATCAGTGACCCGCCTTCGGTCTAGGTTCTTTTAGGTTCTGAGACGATGATGCTGAGCTAGACGGACTCTAAGTTTGTGCCAGGCTGCGGCCTTGACTTTCCATTCACCAAAGATCGTAGAATCTCAGCTGATGTCTCTCTACCTGCGCTCTTCTCCTCATCACTTTCCATCCTGGAGAACCTCTCCTGACCACCACAGAGTCAGAATAACATCTCTTTGCAGTTCATCACTCTTCAAACCCGGATGACGTGATGCGATCCTAAACCCACCGAACCTCAAGACTTCATCCTAGACTCTCCGTTCAACTTCCAAGGCACTGCAAGTAATCAGGTACTCATCGAAACAGAGGTTTTTAAAGCTGTATACCCCCGTTTCTAAAACACACTGGGGGGGGGGGGGGAGTTTTTCACTCAAGGTTGTTTAACTGCCTCATTTTCCATAATGCATTCCTCTGTTTTCTATGGTTTCTTCATCCATGTAAACCACGTATGAGTGATGTATGTTTGTTTAGATTAGTTATGTGTTTGTGTTTAGTTAATAAAACTTTTGTGCACAAATTACACGAGTTTCTGGTTCTGTCATCGCTTGTGAATAATGTCCCTTTTACGATCCGATCTATACCTACTTGCTCTAATGCATTAGTAATGTAAGAAAGTAATTTTCTGTGGCCACGAAAATATCCTTCCTTAGAGATATGAAATTACACTGAACGTTCGCTGGACGAACAGATTAGTGATTGTAATATTAATTCTGCTACAGTTACTACTGGCAGCTGGGGTAAATAATTGTTATTAATAATAATTTGTAATTTTTTTTATACATTTCCCTTTTGAGCTAATTTGCTACTTTTGCAATAGGATTCAGTTTACGGTACTTCTTATTAATTTCTGTGGTATCCGCCGCACAACTCAACAAATTCAATGGTGTTAAGGTTTTAATGTGATGGATCACGTGTGCCTTGATAATCTAAGATAACAATTATAGATGTAATCTAGGTGTACAACATTCGCCATGTTGTCATTGTTATGTGACCTACCAGCGTAGGTCTTTACTGCCATTCACAAATCCTCTGTGGCCTCATGGGATAGTAAAATGTCTGTTGTATGCATACTTCAGAATCTCTGAAGTAGTAGGTCACGATGTGAGGAATCCACGCATCTTTGGGAGAACTGAGATACGCTGTGATGTTGTTGCTTAACTGACCATCCCAGCACATTACAAGTCAAACATGACATCACAAACAAATGCCATTACCTAATAAAACATTTATTTCAGTATTTTTTTATTTAATTTAATATTATCTTTTTATCTTACAGTATTTGTGAAAATGAGTATGTATATTTTAAGTTACCAATGCTACAGCAATGTTAAGATTCTTTTTAATATGCCAATAAATATTCTTTATATTTTCACTTTATTAAAAGTTTACTTTAAAATACTTTATTACTTTATTAAAGTAATATTATCTCCAACCTAAACCACAAAGATCACAAGCCAATGCTAGTGGTTTCTGATGACAAGATGATGCCCAACATGTTTTATGTAGATGGTTGTTTTATGTTGATCTATCTGATAGGAGATTTAAAAAACTGCATTGCTGTTTTTGTGGATCATAAACATTTTTAAGTTAAATATAAAGTTTTGTTAATGTCCTCCATTCTTTAAGACTAATTCTTATGAGTCTAAACAAAAATAAAAACCTCTTTATGCAGATCAGACAAAAACAAAATAAAACAAAAAAAAAAACAAAAACAAATTGTCATCACATAAATCATTATTTTAATAAGAGTAATTCACTCTTTACACAATTTATATTGAAATATATTTACAAAGTATCTTTATTGATGCAAAACCTATTTTTCTTTCTTTCTCTATAAGGACCTTTAGGGTTAATCTGAAATGACACTCTTCTTGGGCAGCCCATCAGCTCCCAACAAATGATGGTTTGGATCCTTCACCACACATGGCCCAGGACCAGCCTAAAATACATAATGCAGAAATAATGGTAAAACAGGTTGTACATACAACATTCTTTCCTGACATAGAATTCAATATAGGCAGTGTTGGGCAAGTTACTTCCAAAATGTAATACATTATATATTACTAGTTACTGTCTTTTGAAAGTAATCAGTTACATTACAATGTAATCTCTGAATTGTAATTGTAAAAACTGGAATCCACAGAATTATGACTAGCCATTCTAAAATGCCAAAATGTAGTTGCTGCTCATTCTACATCCAGTGGAGGTTGATGTGGTAGGTTTACTATATCATAAAATTATAAAATCATATTTAGATACCGGTATGTAGGTCTACATTAATGTTATGTTGTAGTTTAGGTTAACAGATAAGCACAAACCACATTATTACATTCAGAAATAATACCGGTAAATAAAGCAGAATGTTCTAATGTACAAATAATAACATAGTCGCTACCTAGCCTATATGCTATTTTGAACGGTTTCAGAAGAAAACAATAATGAAAAATATAAGTTGCTAAACAAGCCAAACCAAATTAATTTAAAGTGAAACTGAGCAAACTGCACTGTTCTCGCGCAGCCTACCTTTCTCATTCAGCACTAATCCAATTAAATGTTTCCATATTTGCGATGTATTTGAATGCTAAACTATTATTTATGCAAACCAGGCTTTATACTTCACATGCTTTCACAAAAAAAAAAAAAAAAATCATCCTCTTCACGAGAACAAATATGTGCAGGCTGAATGGCAAGGATTGTACCAGGGACTATTAAATTCCCATAGCCTATCTATATGTTTGGTTGACTGTATTTTATTCTGATAATGAACAGGCTGCAACCTTTGCAATGCTGTATGTGTGTGTGTGTGTGTGTTAGGCGCGGGACGGCGAGATCGAACAGCAGGGAAAAAAAAAGAGCAAAAAATAAAACAATTATTCCTCTTTCATTTTTGGTCATACAGATCATTTGAAACTGCTGTGTGTTTACTTTTATCGCTTGCTTGTAGAGTGCTGCTCCACACAAACATGAGCCAAACCAGGCAGCAGATATATAATTATTTATTTATATATATTTTTTATGTATATTTTTATTATATTTATTAATATTATATTATTTATTTGTCAAATATATTTCCGCGATTCATTCCTTTTTATATTAGACTGTAGGGATGTAACGGTCCATGTAGTCGACCGAACATGTCATACGTTCTTTCGGTTACATTGTAGTCGCTGTGGTACACATGTTACCGAACAAAACAGCGTTTTTTAACCTCTGCACGATGGAACTTCCATTGGAAAATTTCCAGTTTTATATATGTTATTTGATAAGAATCAAGTGTCCTTTTTTCAGGAAATTCAGACAATAAATGCCGTTTTGGTGCTCTTTGATGTGGCGTGACAGATTGCTGTATAAACGCCTCAGTTCAAATGGTAGCGCGATCATCTCTTCCTCTTTACTACTAGTTTTAACGCGAAATGAACATCTCATGCCTCATGTAATCCGTCAATCAGTGTTTCAACCTTGGAAAGATGTCAATAAAACAGCTTGTAAACAAAACTTCACGTAGCATTTCATTTACCTCAGGAAGTCATCGGTGTCCACAGCTCGTTAGTGCGCTATTAATTAAGTCTAGAGAAGAGCATTTCGCAAAATATTAGACTACACACTTCATTTTACTGTATCTGTTAGTGATGTCTTAATTATTTAATGTGTTTAAATAAATCTGTTATGAAACAAGTTATGGCAGCCACTGTGTAAATGAATATATTTAAACAACAAATAGAAATTTTATAATTTAGAAGTTATTTAAAAACTCCATTCTAGGGCTGTCAACATGGCTTGAAAATCTAAATTGAATTTTTACCTTATTAGCAAAGTCGAATTCTATTCGAATTAAGGCATATTTTAGTTTAGGGGAAAAAACTTTTTGGCTTCTCTCGGCTGTAGGCCCATCAAGCAAAATAGTATGCACGTTTCTTCAATGCATAATAAAATAACATGACTATCTTTAAAAAAAAAAGTGCATAATGTTTAAAATAAAGTTTATAAACCATATAAAATTAATAAAGTTGCTTGTTCATGCGTTTATGTATAGTTTAATACAAAGGACCGAAAACCAATCACAAAAAGTACTTTCTTCATTTAAAAACTTGATATGGGGAAAACCGCCATAAAGTCTTGAGACATGTTTTTTAAAAGTTGAACTTACATTAATTTTACATAGCTTTCTAAACATGCTGCTCTCTTGTGCGAGACGCGAGTGCAACTGTGATAGATGTCCCTCTAGAAAATGCGATGAATATGCGTTCTGTGTGAACGCTTGGTTTCAGTTTTGACGTAAACAACATCATTGATTGTTCTCTTTTTCTGCAATATTATGAACAATGTAGCAGCGCCGCATCTAGTGGGTTCAACTGGATAGGCTAACAAAAATATTACATTGTCGTCGCATTTCGTGCGCCACTGATAAAAGACTGCCTGACACACACCTAAAATGTGGATTTTTATTTTAAATTCGACTTTTTTTGACAGCCCTACTGCATTGTGAATGTGTCCATCTAACAAATGTAGAATCCGTCTCTGCAGTCATCTCAACCAACTAATTCCAGCAACAGGAAATAGACAAACTATTTTACCCACAGAATTTTTTCTCTGGTGCTGTTTTGCGGTGTTGGTAAATTCACCACTTAATTTTTACTCCCAACACTGAATATAGGGTTTAGTGTTATATAGATATAGTGAGACAAACAAGGTCTGTGACATCCTTACATGCTCAATACAGATGATGACAGACGAATGTGCTTTACAGTTAATGAAGTACAGATAGCAGCTGTTTCAGACAATTACCTTAGTGCTGATTATATAGCGTATACCCTTGGGTGTGGGCTCCATATTAATGTCTCTCTTTAGCTCCTCAGAAAGGTCAGCTGAACAAACAGGAAGACCTTTGAAAAACCTGCAAATTAAAATGACTGAGTTTAGAGTTATGATCATAACATTATGTGCCTGTGCTCTGTGAGAGCTGCAAAATTTGTTTTTAAATGAAAACTAACAGCATGCCTGATTTGTAACTTACTCTTCTCCACTGACTTCCGGGGGAAAGAAATGACGGACCACCTGTACAAACTCTGACAAGTGGTCTTGCAAGGTGTAAATAACAGCATTAGGACCAGCATCAAAGGTATATGCCACCTGAAACAAGGCAATAGGTGCAAATACATCAATCCACTTATATCAAAGCATAAAATTATGCTATAAAACTTAAGAGAGAGAATAGACTTAGTATTCAATACAGATGCACCGATTTATCAGCTGCCGATAATAATCGACAATTTTTGATCAATTTGAAATCATTGGCATATTGGCTTATATCATGAAAAAAGGCCAATATAACAAATTAACTGTTAATTAACTGCATGAAGACACTGATTTATTTATAATGTCTGCTGCATAAGCCATCAATTTTCTTTGGGTAAAACAATTAAAAACTTGCCAAAGCAAAACTAAATGTGTACAAAATATATGCAGGGCTTGGCAATAAGGACTGCCCGATGACCTAAGCGTGAATGGCGCTTGGGACAGTTGACTAAACTACACTGATTGGGCCAGTGCTACGCAGACACATAAAGCTATGTCCTAGCATGTGAACACTGAATTGAGTTCTCTCTCACATCTTCTTGCGATTTGTAATGACCGAGACAGATCAGACATACAATTATTTGTTATATTTACCAAATAATCCACAATACCCCTCACCTAATTGCAACTAACACCCAGCCAGAACCTATGGAGTGAATAATATGCCGAAATTAAACGAACAAATCCAGTATTTTGCAAACAAACTTGATTTGCTTTGCAAAGGAAAATTCGACTCGCAAATAAACAAAGTGATTTGCAAACAAAGGTCAGAGTGAGCGAAACTGCAGAGGTGTAACAAATAAGCGTATTGTGCTTTACAAATATAAATACATCATAGTTCACAAATACAATCAATCCTATGAACTGCATGTAACCTTTGAACAAATTTAGTTCATACAAATGCTGGTCTGTTTTGATTGTGAGACACTCGCCCTTTTATGCAAGCTCTTGGCCAGATTTTCTCACAAATGCAGTTGAGCAACTTCCTCTTCCAAAGCAGCAGATGGCACTATGGGTGATTTTACGGTAGTCCCGGGAGAAGCACTGAAACACTTTATGAAAATGAGTGGTGAACAGGTGGGTTTGTGTCTTATTATATCTATAATTAACATTTTTAGGGTTTTCACAATGACATTAGAAAATATATCTATAGAAAGCATGAAATGTCTACTTTTAAATGAACCAATTGAAATCAAATTGAAAAACAAATACTCTCTTATGAAAATCCATATGAAAAGTGCATTTCTCTCTAAAGACAGCCCTACAAACCCCTCTTCATCTGAAAACATGAATGGTGACATACAAACTATCTTTACTCATCAAATTTGGGGGATAATTACCTTACCCTCAAAAAACCCGAATTATCAGATTATCCATTGGAAATTACTGCATAGACCACAGGTCTCCAAAACTCGGTCCTGCAGAGTTTAGCTCCAACTTGCCTCAACACACTTACCTGGAAGTTTCTAGTATGCCTAGTAAGACCTTGATTAGTTGGTTCAGGTGTGTTTAATTAGGACTGGAGCTAAACTCTGCAGAACACCGGCCCTCCAGGACCGAGTTTGGAGACCCCTGGCATAGACTACACCTTTAAACCCTTTAAAAGGGTTTTATATGCATTTGTCACTTTCCCTGAACTGTAATCAATGTCCGCAGAGTTCTAGGAATGCCCTGCACTCTTTCCCTTTTGGTTCCAACTTGCTCACGACATATTCTTGTTAGACAAGGGATATGATATGAGATGTAATGTAATCTTCTAAAATAAGTAAAAAATTAGTTAATGTTGTTAATACATGTAGGATTTACCATGAACCAGAGTCTACCCAAATGGACACAACACCAAATGAACACTCCCTAAGATCAAGGTGATGGGTGATCAAGGTTCTCCACTAAGTCAGTAATGGGTCATAAAAACTAATCAGTGGTGCCTGATCGTCTGAGCCAGTTGTCTTCCCTCTTAACTGCTCATTCATAACTGGGGACTGCAAAAATTAAAACTGATCAAAGAAGAAGACCCTCCATTGTTCCCATAACATAATCCTTCTGTGGAACCAAATGGCTAAGCAACACTTTGTAATAATCACACTCAAAATGTATGGCCATAACAGGAAAGAGGAGACACGTGATAGTGGTCCCAAGACCAGAATTAACATAAGAAAAAACTTGTGACACTTTCTTGCACCCAGGACATCTTCCCTGCCCCCCTCTTTGAGCCTTCCAAGGCATCTTCCATTGTCTCAAGAACAACCTAGTTGAACTCACTCTTATGACTTGAATATGCAACCGTCTTTAAAGTGATGCTACTGAGAAACCTGTTGAAAGAGCCCTAGTTATTGGCGATTCTATTGTACGGAACGTGAAAATAAGAGACACAAGCCACCATACTCCAATGTTTACCAGGAGCCAGAGCACCTGACATCTTGGCAAATTTAAAAGTGCTTGCTAATGCTAAACGTAAATTCAGTAAGATTGTTATTCACGTCGGCACTAATGATGCCCGACTTCGCCAGTCGGAGATCACTAAAATAACTTTAAAAAGGTGTGTGAACTTGCAAGTTCGATGTCAGACACTATTATGCTCTGGCCACCTCCCTGCTTACCGCGGTGACAAGATGCATAGCAGACTGTTGTCACTCAATGGCTGGATGTCTAAGTGGTGCCCGCAGAATAACACAGGTTTCATAGACAATTGGACGAGTTTTTGGGGCAGACCTGACCTGTTGCAAAGAGATGGGCTTCATGCCTCCAGGGGTGGTGCCCCTCTTCTCTCTAGAAATATGGCACATAATCTTGTACTTGTTTGGCACATGGCACATAGTTTGTCCTTGACTAACTGGGGCCCAGGTCAGGAAGCAGACAGACTGTCTGCTAGCCGCCTCACATCACAGAATTCAGTTAATTCCCAGCACATAGACTCTTTCACCTAGATATCAGACTTTAGAGACTGTGTCTGTTCCCCAAACTAGCAAATACAAAAAACATCCAAAACAATTTAAGCGATGTTCAACAAATAAAAAACTGAAATAATACAGATAAACAAATTACAAATCTTGGCTTAATGAATATTAAAATCCTTTCGACAAAAGCGCTTTTTGTAAATGATATGATCAAAGATCATAACCTAGATGTGCTCTGTTTTACAGAAACCTGGCTAAAACCAGATGACTACATTATTTGATTAATTATTTTATTCTACCCCCTAGATTACTGTTATTAACATGAGCCCGGCCACGTTAAGTTGCTACAATTTATAGTAAATATTTTCAGTATTTCTCAGAAGTCTGGTTTCAAGTATAATTCGTTTGAAGTAATGGTGCTTCAAATAACATTTTCCAGAGAAACCAGTGTTAATGATAAGTCCCCTGTGTCTTTTGTACTGGCTACTGTATACAGGCCAATAGGGCACCATATAGACTTTATCAAAGAATTTGCTGATTATGAGTTAGTGCTGGCTGCAGATAAAGTTTTAATTGTTGGTGATTTTAATATCCATGTTGATAATGAAAAAGATGCATTGGGATCGTGTCAGGGCCTACTCATTGTCGTAATCATACTTTAGATTTAATACTGTCACATGGGATTGATTTTAATGGTGTTGAAATTTTGCAGCAGAGTGACGCTATCTCAGATCATTATCCAATCTCATGTATAATCCACATAGCTAAAGCTGCAAACTCAACTCCTTGTTACAAATATGAACCATCACTTCTACCACAAAAGACTGCTTTGTAAATAATCTTCCTGACTTGTCTCAATTCCTCAGCATATCCAATAGCTCGGAACAACTTCATGATATAACAGAAACTATGGACTCTCTTTTCTAGCAAAAGCTCTAAAAACCTCTAGCAAAATCTACTTACTTTCGTCTCTCTTAGAAGAGAACAAACACAGCCCCAGGAATTTATTCCATACAGTGGCTAAATTAACGAAAAATAAAGCATCAACAGATGCAGACATTTCCCAATAGCACAGCAGTAATGACTTTATGAACTTCTTTACTTCCAAGATCGATACTATATTATATTAGAGAAAATTATAACCATGCAGCCGTCAGCCACAGTATCGCATCAGATAACGCACTATAGACCCCCTGAGGAACAATTCCACTCATTCTCTGCTATAGGACAGGAAGAATTGTATAAAATTGTCAAATCATCAAAACCTACAACATGTATGTTAGACCCTATTCCATCTTTCCATCCCAAGCTTTTAAAACAGGTGCTTCCAGAAGTTATAGATCCTCTACTGAATATTATTAATTTGTCTGTGTTGTTAGGATAGGGTAAACGTACCTATTAAGCTCACATACCCATTAAGCACACTTCCATATTTGAGCTCAGATTATAAAAAGAAAAATTAATGTATTGATGTGTTTGTTACCACATACCTCCTGTAATTTCAAGTCAATCAGATCATTGCACACTGAGATACGGCTGTCCATGTGTACGCTACACACTGTCCGGCGGCCATTTTGAAAGCTGTCTGAAAACTTTCACCAAAAGAGGAGCCCTTTAAATGTGCATTTTTTAGATGTTTAAGCCTTTATTTTGGGTAAGTTTCACTACTTACTGTAAAATTAAGAGATTGATGTTTAGACTTTTGCATATTATAACCTGGAATTTGGAAGTTGTAAATAATTACAGTTAAATCCAAAAGATAGTTTTAGCAACACAGCGCAGATGCTACAGAACACAGTTAGCTGACTAGCTGTAAAAGATTGTGTGCTACACTAATATATTACTTCACAGGCATTACTGGCTTGTACTTTTAAATCCATAATATCATAAATTTACAGTTTATTGCTGGTCTGTGGTTTTATACTGCTGTCATTTTTAAAGATTTCATATTATTGTAAGGTGAGCTTAAAGGGTGCACTACTATGAAAATCACAAAGCTTCAGTGTGACTCCACTGGCCTCGCTCTGTTCCCGCGGCTCTCGGCCCCGCCCCACTCATCACACATTTGTACTTAAAATTTTAGTTCAATTTTATTAGGTGACAATATTGAGCAGGCTCCCGAAGAGTTACAATGTTGTAACTGTAAATGTTGCTGCCTGCCAGCTGCAATCACCAATAAAACGTTGTTCCATATTTTTTTTCTATATCGTCATAAATATCATTATTGTAAATATTTTTTTAAATATTGTGATATAATTTTGAGGCTATATCGCCCACCCCTAGTGCTAGTATTACACTTTCTCTCAGGTTGCAGTTTAGGAAATAGTGTAGAATGGTGGTTATTCAGGAATCCAGTCAACCTCTGTAACATCACCCCTTTCTTCACTGCTGTGTGTGTGTGTGTGTGTGTTCGTTAGATTAGTTGTGTGTAGTAGAGTAGTCCAATACAGTAAGTTTAAAATACTCTAAACTGAACTTATCGGTGGACGAATAGTTGAAAAAGAGTTAATATTTGATTCAGAATTCATATTTTACAAAGTTAATTCCGAATCCTTAGGATTAGATTCCCATTTGAGTCATTTGACCCAAATTCCCATAAATACGAAATATTCCAGCCACTCCAAGCATCGAAAGGGGGGCAACTGAAGTCCTGCACTATTTTGTGCTGCCCTCGCCATGGTCCTTGCTCCAATCAAGATTACCTCAAAGGCTGCCATGAATAGAATGGGGGATATTGAACACCCCATAGCTATTCCCCTGCCAAGATTCTGCCAGCTGGTTTTGTAGTCATGAATGGCAGATCTTCAGATTTGCAAAACAGCTTTGAATGATGTTTACAACACCTGTAGGCACATAGAAGAAGTCCAGGGCAAAATCAATCAACTGATGTGGTACAGAGCCGTAGGTGCTCTCCAAATCCAGCCAGACAACATGAAGATCCTTCTTGTCCTTTTTTGTGAACTGGATCTGGTCCCAGATTAATGTTGCATGCTCTGAACACCCTGCGAAACCTGGGACACCTGCCTTCTGACAACTTGTATCAACGTAATTATTGTCGAGGAGGAACTTGGTCAGACGCTTGGCAATCACTGAAAAGAAAAGCTTTCCTTCCACGTTCAAGAGTGAAATACTCCTAAACTGGCCGATGACGGATGAATCCCTTTCCTTTGGGATTAAGATGGACACTGCTCTATTCCACTCGGCAGGAACCTGCTGTTGCTTCCAGAATACCCTTAAAGCTTCCATAGGTGTTTCAGGACTTGAGGGCACCTTTTATAAAGCTTATACGGGATGCCATTTGGCCCAGGGGCAGAGCTCGATCTTGACTTTATATAATTTTTCTATACATGATCAGTAATACGTTGTTTGCGAATAGGGCTGTAGCGGTGAAGGAATTTCCCTTGCTATGATTTGAGTGGCTCAATAGCACGATCTGTGTGTGTATGTGTTACGGTATAACGAGGTCATATTCCGAAACCAATGAAACCGAAACCAAATTGTGTTGAAACAGGAAGTGAAGAAAATAGAAGAGAATGACAAAATAACGGTCCACATAACAGAACATAAACCTGACAATAAGATATTTAGGATATTGTTAGCCTGTATGTATAACAGTTAGTTCTGATATTCGAACCTGACTGGACATGAGACTTTCTATTGATATTTCCACCTGTGCGCATTCTAGACGGGCTGTCAGTCAGTGCAGTTAGATTGTTGCGCCACAAGGTGGCGGCAAGCAGTGTTGCCAGATCAGGTGGACGATTTTCAGCCCAAAATCTCACCAAAACCCGCCCAATCCAACAAAAAACTGTCTTAAAATCTTAAACTGTCAAAATATTTTGATAGAATTTTATTGCAATTCAATGTCAATGAAGGCTATAAAATACATAATGTATCTTGGCGTAATGTATCTTAATACATTACGCCATGTTAAGTGTTTATGTTTTTCTACAGGAGTAAAACGCGCAACAAGAGACTTTGCGCATTGCGTTCATATTCTGCTGTTCTGTGGCGACGGATTTGCGGGTCTTGTCTTTTTCTTGGAGGACCCTGTAGGTTACAGGTACTAAATTAGTTTTAATCATTAAATCACCGCCACAGCTTCTTGTCTCCATTGGCAACACGCACGATTTGTGTCGATTGCAAGTGAGTATCGGAGAGTGCAAGTGGCGATTGCAAGTGACATTGTAATTTAGTTTCTTTTGTCTTGTCTTCACCACCTGGCTATACTGTTGTAAAATGTTGAGAGATTCAAACAAAAAGTAATCAATAAATAGAACAAAATAAAAAATAAAAAAGACTGCAAGTGACGTCGCTAGCGGAAGTGCAAGTGTCTGAGAGTGCAAGCCTGAGAATGCACGTCTGAGAGTGCAAGCGCCAAGCTGCAGCCAGACCCTTTTGTGCAAACTTGGGTTTTTTAACCAATTAGCCTAACCATTTTTGATGTTTTAAAACTGCCACTTATTTAAACTTATTTAATATTCAGTATACATGCACAAAGTGTAAAACGAGAAGGGCATAACCCTCTGCGGTTTGCTCGTCAATAGCATGGTATTGCGATATTGCGGTTATTGCGATATGCGAAGCAGCCTTCTCTTTAGTGTAAATAACACTTTATGAATTGCTGTGAAGCACCCGTCAGACAAAGTCTGACTGGAGCATTAAGACACAATTAAAGATTATTTAATAAACTCTGCTCAAAGTGATGGTAAAAAATATCTTATGATTCCTGCTCTTACCCTGCCTCTCTCTGTCACTTATGCTGATAGAAGAGTTATTTGACGACTAGTTTGGATATCAGACCAAATCACTGTTAACTGGTATAAAGTGTCAGACAAAATTAATATTTTTTAATGAGATAAAGATTTTAAAGAGATTGGATCCAACATCCTGGCATATTGACAGCATCTAACATATACTAAAATCTCCTTACAATTAGTTATAAAGATGTTAATTAGATAAACATAATTTGTGTTTGGCCATTTGAAGGCTTTTCTAGAGTTTGTAAGACTCCTTAGATAGTCTCAAACTCAGGTGTCATGCTCACAGACCACCCACAGTCCATTCACTGACTCTCTGATGGAATATTGCATACAGAAAAACTTTCTAGTGAGCATTGATGTGTTTGGCTCATTTAAATCAATTTCCAAGAGCAAAGGTAACACTGGTTTTGTCTGTACGCCTGGAAACAATATTTGTGTATACAGGGTACCAGGTTGAAATCATGAGCTCTTTCAAGGATTAAATAATCACTGGATTTGTCAAATTTTGCATGGTTAGTGACATTAAATCTCTAATCATTTGAATTTATTACTTGCACTCACCCTGGTCTCTCCATAGTATTGGTTGTAGCGGTGCACTAGACTGATGATCCGGTGCGACATGTTGTTCAGGTAGAATATGGGTGGGTAGGTGTCCAGACAGATGGCATGAAACTGATTACTGTCTTTCATGGTCAGCTCACCAAATGCTGGAAAGTCTCGTTCTCGAATAACCCTGATCATCTCCTCCATACGACTGGGGACCACAACATCTGCCCGGTACTGTGGAAGATTATAATAGGTGAACTTATTTGTCTACAAAACTACGCAAATTAAAGCAATCTAAATTACTTAATCTTGTATTCCACTGCTAGATTACGACAGATGAAAATTCTGATTGCAAAAAATGTGTTAAATAATAACAGGTTACATCGGGAGGTGGCAACAAGTGACAGTCTTTTTGTGCGAGTCACTGAATCACCCATTCATTTGTGTCCCAAAATCCACACTTGCCATCTTTGCACTTGACCCCTTGCCAACTTACACTTTATCCTACAGCCACAAGTAACAGAATACAGGACCAAAGTTTAGATTTCTGTTTGTTTTGTTTTATTTCTTTTTCTCCCTCCTCCCCATTGGATCTGCCAACAGTCCAAATCCTATGCCTGAAGCAGGGAGATCGCTCCCTTGAGGAGCGCATGAAGACCTTTATCAACCTGGCAAATCTCACCACCTTCCCGGACCCCTCGCTGTGTATTTTCTATCAAGTCAGCCACAGCAAGACTGCCCATGGATGGTCCTTGAAGGAGTTTCGCCGCATTTCGTAGATCCAGAGCCGAGCCAGCCATCACCATCATGCTATATGAAGCGTCTGCCCGAGCCAACCACAGACGGAGGGCCAGAGCATGCCGCGATCGACGAGCTATCGCAAACAAGAGCGACTGAGCGGATCATCGCCCCGGAACCAGAGCCTCAAGACACGTCTGACCAGGTGCATGAGCCAGCAGCACCGTGTATCGCCATGGATGTACTAGTGGAGATCGACGGCTTGTCACTGAGGGTGAGCTGCAACTGGCCTCTGGATATTATGAGGAACTAGAAGACATTTTTAATGTGGATTTAATAGACTGGTTTGGGGAGATAATTCCCAGTGCTCCTGAGTCTCCTATGTCTCCTGTGTATCTGCTGGTTCTGCCCAGCCCTGAATCTCCTGCGTCTCCGCTGGTTACGCTCAGCCCTGAATCTCCTGCGTCTCCGCCTCAGGTCTGCCAGTCTCCAGCACTGCCTTGGCGTAAGGATCCCCTGTATCCGCCTCCGGCCTCCACCTTGGCCCTTTGACCCATCGGCTCCACCTTGGCTCCTAGCGCCTTCATCTCCTCCATGGACCGTCATCCTACTGGCTCCACCAGGCTCCCTCATCCCTCTGGCCTCCACCTTGGTCCTCTGTCACTCTGGCTCCACCGGATCCCTGCCTTGGTCACCTGAGCCATCAGCTTCGCCGTGGCTCTTTGGATCCTCTGTTTCACCCTGGCTCTGCGGCTCTCCGTCTCTGCTCTGGGCTCCTCTTCCACCGGCTTCATCTGTTGGCCCCCTGGTGTCACCAGCCCTACCTCCACCATGGCTCCTCCCTCTGACGACTCCACCATGGGCCGCTGTCCTGGCTGCAGTCTGGATCTCCATTTGGCTCATCCTGCACCTGACTCCTCACACCTTCTTCTCCACCCTGGCCCCATGAACTGTCCCCGTTTTCTGTTGCCAGCCCCTCATCCTCCTCCTGAGCCCCCACCCTCCCTCATTCGTTGTACTGTTCTGTGCGAGGATGCGCCTTCCCGGGAGGGTCTGCTGTTCCTGTTCTTACTGATTACGTTCTTCCAGTTATTTAAGCCCTGAGTTCTCCTCAGTTAGGCTGTCCTGTATTGATTATGTTTGATGTTTTGTGCCCATGTGATTGCTCTGTTCTCCCTGCGGATTTATTAAAATTACTTCTTTGGACTCTACTCCTTCGCTGTGCACTTTATACTACAGCCACACATAACAATACACAGTAGGATTTTTAAAGAGTGAAATATAAAAAAGAAAAAAGAAAAAAAAAAGAGGGAGAATCAATAAATTATGAATAATTTACTGCCATTGTGTCAATAATATGTAATCATGTAATTCATTAAAAAATTTACTATAATTTGAATAAGCGCATTTTAAAACAATATTTAATCTAATTACAAGTACATGATTTTTGGAATCTGGTTACATAATCTAGATTACATATAAATTACTACCCAACACTGTATGCAGAACAACAGCACTTGCTTGTGTGATATTGCTAAAACACATGCCAGTAAAGACAAACAGAAATGACAAAACCTTCAGAAGTTGGCTCGTCTCCACACTAGTATGCATTCCAGACGTGCTCCCAACAGACTTCTGCTCAGCACTCACCTGAGAGGAAACATCTACATATCAGATACAGAAATGAGTAGCTGACAAAAGGACATCAGCATTTTTCAAGATCTCAGTGTAAACTGTTTTTATCTGTATGGAGGAAAAGTGTACGTTTTAAAATGCTGTAAAAGGTCACTTTTTCCCTGATACATTACATATAACACAACTGCCTACTCACCTGTCAATCAATCACTGCACAAAAACAAGGGTTTAAAGTTTTAGTCAAAGCCGTCAAGTCAAAAAAATAAATTGAAGAAAGAAAAATAAAAACAAACAACACGTTAAACATGCTAAAGATTTCAAAGAATATTTTAAACATGCTTGGCATGTAAATGCAGCAGCGTAGATTATTTGCTTTGAATAAAAGCTTGTTAAATGAAAAGTAGATGGGAAGTATTCCTTGACCGTTTTGAAATTACTGTTTTCTGAGTGACATACACAGAAGTAATGCCTCCCCCCAAACAATTATTCTTGCTTTATTCTACTCTGTGAGACCTTTCAAATGACATATGATTATATATTAGAGTACATGGTACAAAAAACATATTTCATAAATTTAAAACAAATTTTTTTTCTATTTATCAGCAAATAACTCAGCACTACTTAGGAGATAATAACAGTGGCATTGTAAAGTTCAGACTCTAAGCTTTCAAATGACACCTATTTTGTGTTGATCAAGGCAGTGGTTTTGAAAAATATTATTATTTTTTCTTCGCTAGGGGGCGCCTGCCAGCGGTACACTACTCAGCACTCGTTAAAGGGGTCATATAATGCGATTTCAAGTTTTCCTTTCTCTTTGGAGTGTTACAAAGCTCTTGGTATTGGAACGCTATTCGTACCATTTTCAAATATAATGCAAATTTGTATTTTCACTTGCGTTTTCATATGTGGACGCAAACTTGTGACAATCAAATGCATGCAAACCTGCATTAGCGTTTGCATTTTCGCTATCGCGAACGCACAGTGACTGCCAAATTTCAAACGAAAAAGCAAAGTCCATTTGCAACTGAAACATCCCATGGCTTACGAGTTATGAGCCTGTCATATTTAAATAACAATATCAATTACCACGTCTGCTTTATCACTCTCTCTGCGTCGCGTCGTGTACCCCTGCCAACACTCAAAGTGAAGCGGCAATTCCTTTTGCATTTGAATTATTCAGCCCCCGTCTACATAGGAAGCTTCCAATCCTTTAGGGGGCGGGGCTATACTATGGAGCGTGTTTGTGTTGGGAAGTGACCGCACTCACGATGACCGTGCCGCATTGCCTCGATCAATGGAGGTCAGCGATAAGGCTCCAACTAAAAGTCACTACAATCAGTTTGTGGTACCTGTTTGAACGAACTACAGTGCACACCTTCTTGGCACATACATAATTATGGTCTGTTTGTTTTTACCCAAATGGTGCGATTTCCCCTGCTAAACAGCAGAGCCACCACGTACACACAATAGGTCATTTCCACTATAACCCAACCTTTTTCACCTGTCTCTGCATCTCTCTCTGTTTACTCTCACTTACACTTTTAATCCGTTATAGAGAGTGTGTCACACCTGCCTCAAGACCTTTTACCGTTTGCTCTGCACTTGATGCACTTAAACAAACAGACAGTGCTAATCTATACTTATTTTCCACCTTACTTTGTTTTATTCAACAGTTTTAATCCGTTATGGTGTTTGCGTCCAATACGTGGCACCAAAGCGTATTGGATCCTGCCTCAAGATCTCTCGCTATTTACAGCCGCTGGACACCGCGATTGATGCATGTGATTTTTAATGTTATCTTGCCTTGACTGTGGCTTGTTCTGTGACAGCTGCACCTAGATCTTACTGCTGAAGTGTCATCTGGGGCAGGCAGTGTAAGAGTAGCAGCATTTTCTGTTTCGTCTCATGCATCTATCGGATCGTAAACAGACTGAGAGATCTTGAGGCAGGTGCACAAAGGCTATTAGATAGGAATAAGATAGAGGTTGCAAATAGGTAATACATGTAGATTTGCTCTGTTTGTTTGCTTAAGTGCATCAAGTGGAGTGCAAACTGTAAAAGGTCTTGAGGCAGGTGTGACACACTCTCTATTACGGACTAATAGTGTAAGTGAGTGTAAACGGTGAGATGCTGAGACAGGTGAAAAGCGTTTGGTTAATAGTGAATTCTGACCTATTGTGCGTACCGTTGTGGCTCCCGCTGTTAGAAGGGGATAATCGCTACATTTGGGGTAAGAAAGACATAATTATGTGTTGTGCCAAGAAGGTTGCACTGTCTGTTTGTTCACACAGGTGTGAAACTGATTGGTAGCTGCATTTAGCGGAGCCTTTACCGATTACCTCTATTGATCAAGCATTCGGCACGGTCGTCTGTGAGTGACGTCACCTCCCAACACAAACCCGCCCCCTAGTATAGCCCCGCCCCCTCACATTGATTGCCAGCTTTCCATGTATACGCGGAAATTCAAAAGCAAAAGGAATTGCGATTCCATTTGAGTTTTGGCAGGTTACACGCGCGACGCAGCGAGAGTGAAAAAGCAGACGTTGTAATTAATATTGCTATTTAAATATGACTGTCATACCTTGTAAGACATGGGAAATACAGCTGCAAATTTACTTTGCTTTTTCATTTGAAATTTGGTAGTCACTGTGCGTTCGCGAAAGCTAAAATGCAAACGCTAATGCAGGATTTGTAATTTCATTTGGATTATGTCACAATTTATGCGTCCACATATTGAAAACGCATTTGAAAATACAATTTGCTATTCTATTTTAAAATTGTCCGGAATATCGTTCCATAATTGTGCATCAAGAAGATCTGTAAAGTTGCAAAGTCTAAAGCCTCAAATCCAAAGAGATATTCTTTATAAAGTTAAGAGTCAGCCACACCTACCTAAACGGCTCGTTCTAACATGCCCCCACATATCTACTTCGCTATGTGGGAAGATTTGCATAACGTTGCCTAAATGTTCACGCATAGAAAGAAGGCGTGGTTTCAGGAACACCAGTGTCGATGCAGCCATGTCAGGGAGAACCTGTGTGTTTCTAGGAGAAAGCAAAGCACTTTATTTGGCCCTCCGGAAGTAGATGCATTTAGGAATCATTGGTTAAGATTTATTTAGGACAGAACAGCACAACCCAGATGTTTGAATTTGTGCAACGCATTTTATGGACGTCAGTTTTTTTAACCTAGAAGAGTACATGGCTGGCTGTGCACAAAGGCTATTTCGAAAAAAAAAAAAAAAAGGGTAAATTCGGACTTTGCTATGACAATCTGGCGCTTATTCTGAATCAGCTACTGTAAGTATGTTTTTGTTACTAGTTTAAGTATTTGCTATTGACTGTTCAATGCGGAGTTTGCGCAGCGCAGAGTTAACGGTCGGGTGTGTGTGTGAGGGAACAGGGTCACATCACAGGAGAGTGAACTGCCTTTCAGAAATCATAGCACGTCATCTGTCTTAACCGCGGCTTGTGTACTGCAACATCACTGTGTCTGTCACCCGACTCTGTTCCCCTTCCAGGCTTGAACTGATAGTAAAACTAACGACATTATCAACTGTCTTTGATATTTACTGTATTGGCCCGAATATAAGATGACCCTGATTATAAGACGACCCTCCTTTTTTCAAGATGTACCTTTTGGAAAAGGCTTTTTAAAAACCAATCTTGTTTTTTCTCAGTAAAACACATTTGTCTTCAATTATTTTCATATTGCACATTTTTCCTATTTAAATTTTTTTTTTAAGTATGGTAAAAACTGGTAAAATGTAACAAAAATCACATTAAAAAATATATACATTTTTTGATATACCATTTAAAAAAAAACATGAATTAGGACATTTAGGCTATCCATCTAATAGTAGCCTACCAAAGTCTTATTAACAGTAGAAGTTAAATCGTACTGTCTCCGGATCTGGGTACTGTCTTACGTTTTAAATCACAAAGGGAGTTTTGGTCCCATCAGGCTAACGTGACACTCATGCAGCTGTAAGGTTTTCTTTTTCTTTGTTTTTACTCGCGATCTTTACAAAACGCATTACATTACGTATTTCATGGCAAACTCGTTTTATGCGTATTTGGCGCCAACTATTGTTGTGGGTGTATTATTGACATGTCAAAGTCAAGACCCTGAATACAAGACGACCGCGTTTTTTCAGATGTATTCCAAGAAAAAAACTTGTCTTAATTCGGTCCATACGTACTTGAAAGCTTGAATCGCGCGATTATGGTAAGGGGCGTTACATTTCCGACGCGTGCTTGTGGTGTTTGGCCAATCACAACGCACTGGTTCAGCTGGCCAATCAGAGCAGACTGCGCTTGTCAAAGGAGGGGGCTTTGTTGAAAACGACGCTTTGAGAGAGGCGGGGCATCGAGGACTACAATAATGTACAGTATTTGAAATAATGTGTTTTTTGAACATTAAGCATGTCAACATATTCTGTTACAAATACACAAAATAATGATCTTTAAAATAGCATCATATGACCCATTTAAGAGTTGATCAAAAAATTGAAATTCTAAGCTTTAAAAGGGTACCTAATTATATATGTTAAAAAGTTGTTATAAAAAAAGGTAAAATAGACAGAAACATGCTGGATTTTAAATTTTACTTGCCAAGTGTTTAATGCAGCTCTCCAACTTATTTATTCAATTCATGGGTTTAGGTATTACTTACACAGGAAAGATGCAATGGATTATTTTTATTTTGGACTCATTTCAATCATGAGAATCTGCTGTAAATAAGGATGTGCCATTTCCACGATCGGAGCATGTTTTGTGAAATGACAAGCGTAAAAACCATGTGAAAGTTACAACATATTCACTTTTGGGGTTTTAGGTGTTATAACTTGATAAGGAATATCTTTAGTTCTAAATGAGAGATTATGGTGAGTTTGGGCTCTTTTTAATTGAGAACATTTTCAGAAAATAATGACGTGCAATTTTCCACGATATATGCATGTTTCATGAAGTTAAGAACAAAAATGCCACGTGAAAACTAGTTTTGATTTTTTATTTAACGGTTTTATGTGTGTTATAACAACATAAGGAATATCTTTAGATATAATGGACAAATTATGAGGAGTTTGGGTTCTTTTTAATGCAAGTAATGACATGCAATTTTCCATGATACATGCATGTTTCACGAAGTTACAAGAGAAAACACCACATGAAAGCTTCCTTATATTTTTTTTGCTAAGCTATACATGTCGCCTGTGCAGTTTTATGTGTGTTATAAATTCATGAGGAATATCTTTAGATATAAATGATGGATTATATGAGTTTGGGCTCTTCTTAATCAGGATAATCTGCTCTAAATAATGATGTCACGATCTGAGCATGTTTTATGAAGTTGCAAGCAATAAAGTGACATAAATGCCGCATCCATATATTATTTTCATATGGGTATGGGGGTGACTTCTCATACATAAACTTGCTCAAGTTTAGTCAAAGCCCCAAAAAATTATACTTGTTTTATTCTACTCGGTGAGACCTTTCAAATGACATTTCACAGATCTGAGATGTATGATGTTTCTGACATATTACAGTACATTGTACAAAAAACACAAAATGTACAGCCGGTGGTACACCTCAGGCTTAAGGGGTTAATCATTTCAAGCATTTCTATCTTCTTTTTATTCATCTAGTGATGTCAGCTGGATGCCTTTGTCCCTCGCTTCCTTTCCTCACATCTTAGCTCCAACCATATTATATTGTTTTTTTTTTTGTTTTTTTTTGTTAATTCGTTTTAAAATCGCATTTTAAAATCACAAATCGTAATTTTAACCAGAAAAATTTGATTATTTTCCTCAAATCGTGCAGCCCTAAACCGCACCTGTTAGTGCTGTCTCGCTGCATGTGCGTGGTTGTTCAGAGTTCAGCATAATATCTTACTATAATGCAGCCATCTGTCATACAGTATTTTTGAGAAAATGCTTCTGTGTGCTTAATTTGAGTTACTTAAATAAAAGTAACATTTTGTTATTGCAATGCTAAATTTGTTGCGATTTTGCACTTTGACTTTTGACAGTCTGAGATATTTGAATATTGTGAGTAATAAAACAATAATCTTTGACATCATAATTTTATAGCATTGTTGTTTTAAATACCAAATATTTTCTTAAAACATTCCTCATGAATGCTTATTCAGTTATTTGTGATATGTCATTGTGAACAAAAAAGTAGTTTCAATGTAGCTAGCTACTTTTATACTTGTAATGTAGCTAGCTACTTTTTCAGAAGGGTAGCTTGACTGTAGCTTAACTACTTTAAATTATGAGTAGCTTGCAGCTTCTCAAGCTACAGTTTCAAAGTAGCTTCCCCAACACTGTTCATAATGGAACTGTCTCTTGGGTAAAAAAGAAAAAAAAAAAAAATAACAATGAAGACAAACAGAATAATTATGACTCAACGGCCCTCTTTATGGATGCTTCTCAAACAGAAGGATGCATCCTAGTGAGGATGCATGCTTCCTAGTCCAGTCCTGCCCCTACGTTCATGGCAAGAAAATACTATTAAAATAATAATTTGAAGAATACTTTATATTTAAATTTTTTATATTATTTGACTTTCTATTAATGCAGCATAGGTAATGACAACTGTCTGTGGTCTCCCAGTGGTTTACATTATGCACAGTTTAGCATTATGTGATTAATTTACAACAAAACAAAAGAAAAAAATAATGCCTTCAACTAATTAACTTCAGCTCGTTATTGGTCATGAGTTTTTTGGTTTGAAATGTGTGCCAATGGATTTTTGGTTTGAAGGACTCTAAGACTACACCTGATCAAACAGGCCGAATGAAGGATGCAAACGAAGGACTGCTATTACTAAACCTTCAAAATTGGATGTCCTCATGGGGCTCGATGACGGGCAGCCTAGAGTATGCAGTCTTACCAGGCGTTTCTTCTGTTTGAGAAGCCCCCTATGTTTCTTTGATGTGGCCATGGTGGCATCCCGATAGCCATTTAATGGTGACTCGCTGGGGGACAAAAGGCGCATTTTCAGCACGCCCACACTTCGAAACAAATATTAGTATTTAAAAAATTTCACCCTGTATAAAACCAAATCCAAGCTAAATTGATTAATCAAAAAACGAATGAATCAGTCCGGGTAAATCCGTGTATCCTCGATCATTATCTTTTTTATTTACTATTGCAAGTAGAAAAATAGAAAACCGACTCCTTTTTTGTTTTTATTGTTTCAAAAAAAAACGAAAACGAGAATTCAGCTTAAATTTTCGTTTTTCGTTCATGGGTGGAAAAGATGATAAACAGCTTGAATATTCGATTTCTACACGTGGGCGGATTTAAACGCCCCTTTCTGCCTGATTTGTCAACCGAGATAAACCGTGCCCATCATCAGTTCTTTCCGCGTTCACGCACAAATAATATCTCCACTGCTGACAGTTGTATGGATTCTTACACATTATTGCAACTACTTTCATATTTTTCTCATCAAACAGACTAGTGAATAGCTCGACACAACTCGTACCGGTGCAGAGTCTTGACAGGGCTTTCTTCTGTGTAGATATGAATTATATTCTTTGCATCAGCTGGCATGGCAGGGTATGATATGACAGCTGTCATAGCCTACCCTGCTCACCCAGTAAGTCTGTTTGTTTAATTAAGAAATTAATTAATTTGTTTCAAAATAAATATTTTAAACACTAAGAAAGAAAGGAAAGAATAATAAATTGTCTTGGGTATATAGGCCTATAATGTTCACGCAATAACTGTCATTTTGACTGACAACCGGAGAACAACAGATATTAAATATAGCCTACTGTTAGAGTTATATAATGTAATCTTGTGTTTTATTAAAATTTATTATAATTGATATCTCAAAGGGATATGCACTTGTGCGCAGCTTGAGCTGCAACGCAATATTTTCATAAAATATAATAACTTGCCATTTTGGGTTTTTTCTCACCAAACCCTATACCTTCAGAATGCTTGGAATATACGGCACGAGATGCATAGGATTATTTTATGACAGATATGTATCCGCTTTAAAAAAAAAAAAAACAAACTAAAGTCACCATTCTCTGCCATGAAATTGGCAAGCCCGAGCAGGACATTGCGATGTTGCAAAATTGCGATGGGTTAAATAAACTCAATAAGCAGACAGACGCGACTACAGTCAAGCGCAGACCAGTATTGAAGTGCACAGGAAATAAGCAGCAGTCATATTTAAAGCAGTTTAAATTAATATTGAGTACTGATTGATGTTCACTTGGGTTTTTCCCCCATCGAGGGAACTTAATACTTTGTCATTAGACGAGCTATTCATTAGTCTGTTTAATGAGAAAAATACATTGATATTGTTATTATGTCCGTACAACTGACAGCAGCAGAGGACTATTTTCTGCCGTGGATACTGCAAAACTGATATGCATCGTTTGATCTTCGGCTGACAATCCGCAGAAAGGGGCGTTTATTCCCGCCCCCTTCCGAAATCAATATCAAACTGTTTATTCATTTTTCCACCCATGAACGAAAAACGAAAATTTAAGCTGAATTCTCGTTTTTCGTTTTTTTGGGAAAAAAATGAAAAAATTAAAAAGGAGCCATTTTCTCATTTTTCCCTTTTTCAATATTAAATAAAAAAATTAATGATCGAATGATACACGGATTCAGCTTAATTTTCATTTTCCATTTCTTAAACAGAACAAAAAACTAAAATCAAATGACCAGAAAGTACACAGACTTACTTGAAAAAAAAGAAATACTTGTTTTTCTTACTTTTTTCATTTTTCTCATTATTTTATTTTCAATATTATATAGAAAATCTTATAATAATACATTTATTTTATCAACTTATAACCCCGTGCATCCTAGGAGAAACATTCAAGCAATATTTTAAATAAAATAACCTTTTAGGAACACTATTTCTATGCTGCTGCCATTCTAAGGATTAAATCCACACACTCACCACTAGGGTCAATACTCTGAGCTCTGGCCAGTACGACTCAGATTCCACTTGTTCAGCGAGGCTGTCTTTCCCATCCAACTGTTCCCCCAATTTCCACTGGACAAAGCCACCGTACAAACTCCTGCATGCACTGCCAGAGCCCTGTCGCGCCACTGCAGACAACTGCTCGCTCTCCACACCGAACAACTGTGACAGAGTATACACTAAAACAAACCAAATTTTCACATCATCATCATCATCATTAGGAGAACAGGATGTCATACTAGTACATGTACCATTGCAATCAAAATCATTCAACCTCCAGAGACTGTAATAATTTACAAATGTTAGCTTTTCTGAATATCTATTTATTTATGTAGCATCTACAACCATTTAGTGGCATGTTAAAAGTGATAATGTCATTAAATAACTTAAAATTTTTGAGTTAATGGATTTTATCTTTTTAAATGAAAAAGAAAAAGAAGAAAAAAAAGGGGTGCATGCATGTGCTAAAGTTGAGGAAAACCTTTGAGGGCGCTGGAAGAATGTTTTATGGAGTGATGCGACCAAACGGGAACTTTTTGGACCCATGGATCAGCGGTATGTCTGGTGCATAAAAGGCAAAGCTTATGAACAGAAGAACACCATCTCCATGGTCAAACATGGATGTGGGCCAGTATTGTTATTGGGGTGCTTTGCTGTTGCAGAAAGTGGACATCTTGACTATATAAAGGACATCATAGATTCTTTGAAATACCAGGCAATTTTGGCAAAGACTGAAATACATTCGGTGCATAGATTGAAGCTGATGATGATCATTCGACTTTCCAGCAGGGCAACCATCCTAAAGTTTAAAATCTACTGTTTGATTCAAAACGTTTGGTTCAGGGATCAGTCGTAGAAAGTTTATAAGTGCCCTGTTCAGTCTCCAGATTTAAATCTTATTTGGATTTAAATATTTAGGTTGAAATATTTGGTGGAGTTTGAAGAAAGCAGTGGCAACATGAAAACCAAAGATGATCAATGATCTGGAAGCTTTTTCAAGTGAGGAACAGGCCAAGATTCCAGTAGAGAGGTTTCAGAAGCTTGTAAGCAGTTAAGGTAACATTTAATTGGAGGTTATAGAATAAAAGATTATTTACAAATTTTGGCTTTTAGGGGTTGAAAAATGTAATAATTAGAAATTATAATAATAAATAATAATTACAGCTTATTTAATTTTTCATCAACTAAGACTTTTCAGAATCCCTCAAATGTGTATTAAAACCTTTCTATTATAGTTTACTGATTATGGGGTTAGAATTGTTGCATATTTCCAGATAAACATATTTTGAGCCACAAATAAATGTAACCAAGTTCACAAATCTTGAACAAATTCACAAATAAAAAGAACGAGATCCACATACAGGAGTTTTACAAAAATGAATTAAATTGATGATTAGACAAGCCTTTGAAAGCATTTCAATAACGTTCCAACAATTTATTATTAATACATGTTAAAAAATATGTACTTTTTTTCCATCCCAACGTCTTTTAAAACCATTCACCAATATTTAAATCCAATATTTTTCATATTTTATATTTATATTTGTTATATGTTCTACTTATGTTTTGTAAGTACTGTAAATGCCAACAATCATGCCAATAAAGCTTTGATTCTTTATGAATGTATTTCTGTAGGCCTATGCCAGCAATAAATGAACTGACTTTACCGTATAGGAATTTACCATATTAGGCTATAATATTTCTATGGCTAATTCTAAACATATAATTAGTGGAATGACAATACAGAATGTTAAATAGGTAAAGAGATACATAAAATGAAAGTAGAAAATAAAGCAAATCTCATTTTTATTTGTTTGTTCAATTTTTATTTTTATATAGAAACTCCTATATACTTGTGGATCTCATTTGTGAATTTGTTTAATAATTATAAATCTCTTTACATTTATTTGTGACCCAAAATATGTTTATCTGGAATTATGCAACAGTTCTAACCCCATAGCTGATGCCTTGGTTGAACCATTTTCATAAAGTTTTGTTCACGGCTGCAGAATGTCTTGCAGGTCGAGGGGGTTGAACAATTTTGATTGCAACTGTATATGCAATTTGTTTTCACTCACCCAGACAGGCGTACCCTGATGCAGAGGATGCCAGGCCAGCAGCAGTGGGAAAATTATTCACAGAGCAAATATGGACCTTATGGGACACACCGCTGACATCAGAAGTGGAATCACCAGTATTTCGTCTCTTGCGAGAAAACCTTCGAACTGGTGAATTTAAATGAGATTGGCATCACAATGATAGCTCCTGACACACGGTTTAACTTATTTTAATGTTCTGAAAGCCAGGGACATACTTTCCTGCAGACATGACTGCAACCTGGGGTTGCTGATATCCTCTTCTTTGCCATTCAACCAGATGCGGTCTTGCTGGAAATTTCTGCTGCATGCAACTGTTGTGGTTGTTTTGAGCTGAGAAAGAGAGTTATAGTATATAATGGTACCCTCACTGTTTGAACTAATAATTTGGAGCTCTTTAAATGAATTGAGGTACAGTGACAGATGCTGACAGGGTTAATAATATGGGTACTATCATTCACCTGGTCCTGATGCAGTGTTACGCTGAGGGATGAATTCATTGGCAGAATGAGATCTTCATCACGCTTCCCCCCTGATTGAATATCAATAATAACTCAACAAAACACATGAAAACATAAGCAGAACATGTTCAATGTTATTTTGTATTCATTTTCATTGCAAATGTTATTTTTAATCAAATTAATATTTACAGAAAGTGTAGACACTTTCCCCAAAACATATTTGGTCACTTAATTCACACTAACAAATGTGTTACTGTCACTGCATTTTATAAAGTGTCTTTTTTCCTCTTCACTAAAGTGTACAATAAGTACAATAAGAAGACACTTAAAACTTTCTCAAAACAAAAATAATGATCATCTTACATCATAATAATCACAACTGAATGCTACTCTTACTGAACCTTGAGAGATTATATGTACGTTTAAAGTACATGCACACTTACAGTATTTGATGACAGCGATATTTACCGGTGCCGTGCAGGTGACCATAGAGAGACTTTGTTTGTCGTTTTCTGGCATATTCATAAGTTCATAAAAGTCTACACGCAGCTAATTTAACAAAAGTGAATGATTATTTACAAGTACAACTCGCAATGGTTACCAGTTTTTGTTTAACAGCGTGAAACACAGTGTAATAGCAAATGAACACAACCTTGCGTTTGGATTGGTTCACGCTAAACACGTGGATCCGTATTTGACCAATTAGAGAGATCACCGTACAACCCTATTTTAAAGTGACCCAATCATTGGCGTCGGACCATGGTCTTACCCAGAACTAGAGATGGCCTTATTATTGGAAGATACCAACCTCCGCGGCTACACCATTGGAGAAAACGTAACAGCCAACTTGGATCATGTGTGCTTTGATAACCAAACATGGATGCTTCCTCGTTTCCTAGCCTCGCTTTATCCTCCGTCCTCCTGCCCGTAACCCGGAAATCTATCGAAACTTGCCATATTAAAGGACGTCTCAATTTTTTTTTCATAGTAATGCATTTAAAAAATATCTGTGCTATTCGTATCTTTATAAAAGTTCACAATGTTGTTACAGATAAACTATTATTAATAACTCCACGTCTCTAAGGCGAATTCCAAACGGATTTGTGCGCCCTCCGGAAAGGGGACGCCATTTGTAGGACGTTCCAAACGAAAGTGAACATTCTGGAACCCTTCCAGAAGTCCGTTAGCGAATGGAATATGCGATCATAGACATATAAATATGTATGTATTGTCTATTCATGCGATGGTCACTTCACGGAATGAGTTCCGTTTGTGATCATGTGATCTTCGGATAGTAGATCTTGCGATGCTTTTTTTAAAGCAAAGTTGGGGTTGATTGCCACTTCATGTTCACATACAAAAGAAGAATAGGCTAATTATATTTGTTTATTTTAATGTAATACAAAATAGTTTTCGTCAGTGATATAAATATGACTTAAGACTGTAGTGTAAGCAAGTTTAGTTTGAAAAAGTTTAATAGTAAATATGACACAATTAGACAATATTCGAATAAAATAATAATAAGAAGAAATAATTATTTGCAACAACTGATGAAGTGCTGAATGCTGCACGCAGGCGCAGTGTTGTCAGGGTAACGTTTGGTCAGTTTTTACAGTCTATGGGCCAGTCACAGAGCAGTTGAGAAACAAGGCTTGTTCGAGATTAATTATACTAGCCTGCCACCGGCTGGCGAGAGCAGCCGCTTGCAGTTGGGGCGGAATTAAAATTGGAGACGTCAAGTCAGAGGCTGCGTCCGAAATGGCATATTTCAATACTATATAGTAGGCAAAAAGCAGTAGTCGAGCGTGTGCCTTCGGAGGCAGCATTCCAAGGCATCAAGGCACGTCCGAATCCAAAGTTAGCTTCACTTCCTGTCTCATGAGATACCTTCATCTGATCGATTTTTGAAGGCAGCATAGATGTATCCTTCGCTGCCTTTGGTTTCCCACAATCCTGTGCGTTCCATTCCGTGACGGTTGCGTTTGGTGGTTAGTTTGCGTGGAAATGTATAGTTCTGATTAACTTTGTGCACTAGGGATGGCGAAATGAAGCCTCATGAAGTTATGAGGCTTTCCTCTTACTGGATCGAGAAAAGATTCGAAGTGTCGAGTATCAATTACAGTGCTATCTAGTGGATTATAAAATGTACAACAGCCGTATCTGGGATGAAGCTTCACTGGATGAAACACCCACCTCATTGATGTAATTTTACTCTGTAGTGCACAAATAAAAATCATACGCTGATAATATTTTTTATGTACCATAATCTGGCAATTCATGGTAATATAAGTCAATATTAGTCAATGTATTACAATAAAATACTGTTTAAGTGTGTTGTGGGTGCCCACAGTAAGTGAGAAATTGTTGAATTATTATTACTAAAATACCTGTATATGACATGTAATTGACATAAAACTATCTGTATAGTAATAACATTGTTTGTATTATTTCTTCATCTGGTATAGGAGACTATATAAATGTAACTTCAAAGAATTCATGGATTATGTGGTTATTAAATGTGCTTGTGTAACTGGGTGAAGAATGTGGGCACAAAAAAGGGCTATTTTACTGGTTTTTATTGAGAAATAAAAAAAATGACACTGTTAGGGCATAGCCTATTTCTCCTCTTGCACAATACTTCCCCTGCCTTTGAGAACACTCTCTCACAGGGTACAGAGGAGGCTGGTGTACACAAAAACTGTAGTGCCATCAGATATAGATGGGGAAACACAGGTTTTAGTTCTTTCCAGTATTCAAGTGGATCATGGGTTCTTGGTATGTTAGTTTCCTTTAGGTATCAGTCAACCTCTATTACTGCATCAGCTGTGGCATTTCAAGTTTTTTTACTCTGGTCCACAGCACTATCTAGCAGGTGCCACATGTTTCCACCTAAACAATTTGAAGGCAAAAAAATTAACAAATGTAAATGCATCACACACTAATATTTATGTCATGAAATATTCACAAAAGTTGTTTTCCAAAATAATAAAAAAATATATACTTGAAGTATATGCAGCCTGTTGACTTGTTGCCTGTTGAGATTATGTTTCTGTTGAATCAGTGCTTGACGTTGATGGGGTTTGTTCTTGGATTCTGATGATGGTGGCACATTCCCCCTTTAGCCTTCTAACAGCTTCAGTCATTTTATTTTGATGGAGGAACCCAAAGGTTTTAAACCTTGGGTCCAGCAAGGTTGCCATGTTCATTACACTCATACAGGTGCATCTCAATAAATTAGAATGTCGTGGAAAAGTTCATTTATTTCAGTAATTCAACTCAAATTGTGAAACTCGTGTATTAAATAAATTCAGTGCACATAGACTGAAGTAGTTTAAGTTTTTGATTCTTTTAATTGTGATGATTTTGGCTCACATTTAACAAAAACCCACCAATTCACTATCTCAACAAATTAGAATATGGTGACATGCCGATCAGCTAATCAACTCAAAACCCCTGCAAAGGTTTCCTGAGCCTTCAAAATGGTCTCTCATTTTTGGTTCACTAGGCTACACAATCATGGGAAGACTGCTGATCTGACAGTTGTTCATTGACACCCTTCACAAGGAGGGTTTAGCCACAAACATTCATTGCCAAAGAACTGGTTGTTCACAGAGTGCTGTATCCAAAGCATGTTAACAGAAAGTTGAGTGGAAGGAAAAAGTGTGTAAGAAAAAGATGCACAACCAACCGAGAACCGCAGCCTTATGAGGATTGTCAAGCCAAATCGATTCAAGAATTTGAGAGAACTCCACAAGGAATGGACTGAGGCTAAGGTCAAGCCATCAAGAGCCACTACACACAGATGTGTCAAGGAATTTGGATACAGTTGTAGTATTCCTCTTTTTAAGCCACTCCTGAACCACAGACAAACGTCAGAGGCGTCTTACCTGGGCTAAGGAGCAGAAGAACTGGACTGTTGCCCAGTGGTCTAAAGTCCTCTTTTCAGATAAAAGTAATTTTTGCATTTCATTTGGAAATCAAGGTCCTGGAGTCTGGAGGAAGAGTGGAGAAGCTCATAGCCCATTTTGCTTGAAGTCCAGTGTTAAGTTTCCTGTGATGATTTGGGGTGCAATGTCATCTTCTGGTGTTGGTCCATTGTGTTTTTTGAAAACCCACGTCACTGCACCCGTTTACCAAGAAATTTTGGAGCCCTTCATGCTTCCTTCTGCTGACCAGCTCTTTGAAGATGCTGGATTTTTTCCAGCAGGATTTGGCACCTGCCCTTACTGCCAAAAGCACCAAAAGTTGGTTTAATGGCCATGGTGTTGGTGTGCTTGACTGGTAGCAAACTCCCCAGACCTGAACCCCACAGAGAATCTATGGGGTATTGTCAAGAGGAATATGAGAAACAAGAGACCAAAAAATGCAGATGAGCTGAAGGCCACTGTCAAAGAAAACTGGGCATCCATACCACCTCAGCAGTGCCACAAAAAAATTACCTCCATGCCACGCCGAATTGAGGCAGTAATAAAAGCAAAAGGATCCCCTAACCAAGTATGAGTACTGTACAGTAAATGACCATACTTCAAAGGCCAACAATTCACTAAAATGTTTTTTTATGTTTTTTTATTTTATTTTTTCTTATGAAGTATTCAAATTTGTTGAGATAGTGAATTGGTGGGTTTTTGTTAAATGTGAGCCAAAATCATCACAATTAAAAGAACCAAAGACTTAAACTACTTCAGTCTGTGTGCACTGAATTTTTTTATACACGAGTTTCACAATTTGAGATGAATTACTGAAATAAATTAACTTTTCCATGACATTCTAATTTATTGAGATGCACCTGTATACTCTATATTCCATATATGTTCTCTCAGGCATCTGGTCAGGTTTTCTGTCAGTTCTTTTAAAAAGTCCATGGTCAACCTAATCAATTTAAAATGGCTTGGTCACATTTGCAATATGAACATCAATATGAATGTTTTAACTGCTGGATAAATATACAGATAAATATCTGATTTGTTCTCCCTGTAAAGAATGGTGTATCATATTCATCACTGGAATGACTTTTGAACCTGAGACACGTTTCTCCTCAGACAGTTCTACCGTAGCCTGCTGGAACGATGAGAGCACATGGAGGACTTCCTCTATTGCTTCATACTTCTGTGGATGAAATGGACTGATGTCTGTCCTGAGAGAGGCTAGGGATGCCCCAACAGCTTGCCTTTCTCCATATAGGAGTTGAAGCATCTGAAAAGGGCTGTTTCACCGTGTTTCCACTTCATTGATAAGTTTAAGGGCAGGTCTGCACATTTCTTGCTGCATCTGGGTCAGCTTCTCTTTGGCAATGGTGCTGGATCTGAAATAGGTGACCATTTTCTTTGCCTTGGTGTGGATGTCACAGAGGGCAGAAACTTGGTCGAACGATTTTTTAACTATTAAATTAAGTGCATGTGCAATGCAGATTGTGTGCCTCACTTGTAGAATCTTTGCACAAGCAATCATATTTGCTGCAGCATCTGTGACCAGGCATTTGACCTTTGCCTTTATTTCCCACTCCTCCATATATATATTTTTTTAGAAGGGCTATATTTTCAGCTGTGTGATTATCTGGAAACTTCTCTACCCCCAACAAGACAGTGGTGAGCTTATCATTCCCATCAATGTAGTGGCAGGTTATGGCCAAGTAAGCGTCCATGTTAAGTGATGTCCACATATCTGAAGTTAAAGACACAGCCTTGACATTTTCCATTTCAGCCTTTGCCTTGATCTGGGCTTCCTCATAATTTGAGTCCAACATTTTCTTCAAGGCCTAAATGTGCAACAATAAAATAAATGTAAAAGAAAGGTTATTAAAATATTATCCAGTGTAAATTGTTAAATCAGACTCTGAATATTTCATACACACACCTGCCTGCTTGGCAGTATATAGGTAGGATCCAGAGCATGGATGAGTCCCCTGAAGCCTTTATTCTCCACCAGTGAAAACAGCTGAGAATCTTTGATGATCATATTCACCAGTGCCTCATCAATCATCTGCTTTCGAGAACCTGAAGGGAAGAGCATTTTTTAATTACAAATACAAGTCATAGGTAAATGTCAAAGTGAAATTATGATAATACACCCTGTGTACCTTGTGTGTGTGTGTACAGGATTGGCCACAGGCTGTGCAGTCTCATGCAGAGCTCTAAAGTTTCTGAGCATGGAGGAAGTATTATTTGAATACATAAGCTCCTTATCACACACCAAACATCTCACCTGTTACACAAATTAAATAAAGATGTAGATGACCTGGGAAATATTAGTGAATTAGTGATATGTATTATATACCAAAACATACTTTATTGGAAGATATCAATTCAAAATGTTCCCAAACAGGGGATGTTTTCCTTTTTCTTCCAGATGCCATTTCTCATATAACTTACCACCTCACCAAAAAAAAAATGAAAGAGAAAAGAAAAGGAAAAAAGAGAGAAAGCTATGACACTAAAGTAAATAATTATTAAACTAATTACTAGCTAACAATCAAAAGCCACAACCGAAAAAAAAAAATAATATATATATATATATACATATTTTCTTCTATAATGTCTTAGAAATCTTCAAACTACCTACAACTCCTCACATTCAACCAACCACCAGACGGTTGCTAGAGAGGACCATTAAAGTATGCAGAGGTTCAAGCTGCTATTTTTCCAACTTCATCGATCACCGTTTTTCACATCTGCTGACTAGCTTGGGTAGCATTAGCTGTTTGAGATGATTGAATCGAACCGCGAGATGGCATGCCTGTTAGAAAAGTGTCAAGGTTACGCCGACTTGCTCTTATCCAAGTGCTGACGTGTGCAAAAAACCTCTCGCGACGGCGAGGCGGCCGTGTCGGATTGTGGCCATTCACGTGCAGTTGCTCTCCACCGACTGCGCTGATCTAAAGCATGATGGGAAACGACTGACTGACGACACAGCTCAATGCTCATTGTTTTCAGACAAACTGTGATCCTTTCGTTCTCTTCTCAAATATTTTATTTTCATATGAATATGGTAGTAATTATCATGAAAATGTTCCCATACACCATGACGATTCGGTGATTGGTTTGTCATATTTCTATAAAAAAAAATTCTAAATGTATGTTTGTATTAAAGTAAAATGGGATGATAATATAATTAAATATCAAGCACTTTGAGTGTCTTGTTCATCCTATTTATTTTCATATAAAAGCAACAGAACTGAAATGATATCATGTTTATTAGCAACACAGCATGTTAGTGAGAATAACGCGATATCTGCCTTTGATCTTGTAGGTATCTGCTCCACTTAGAGGTCAGAACTGACTGCGCTTATACCTCCCCTCACTGCAGCCGCCTACTCTCACCTACATTTCAGGCGAGGCTAGGCGCATCTCAAACAAGCCTATTGTCTTATCACAGATAAAGTGACATAAATGCAATATTTGTAAAATACACAGAAACGTTTTTATGAGCAACAGAAACACTTTTTATATACTGCTTAATATAGCGTCATCTGTTCAAGAATAAAGTTCAGCATATAAACATATAGGCTACTAAATACTGATAAAGTGGGGGTATATATATGCTTTTATCAGTGTTTTTGATAAAAATGACTCAAGTTAACAGTGCGACTACACTAAAAATGCTTTTACTGTTATAAAAACACAGATTTGTGAGCATTATTGGAATTGAATTGTTAGAATAAACAGGCAACACACGTTGTGCTTGTCATCACAGAATCTAACTGTTATGTTTGCATCAATATGCTCTAATGACACATGTTATTTCTACTTTGTTCTAGAGCGTGCACGAGAAGAACCGGAGCCATGACTGCACTGTTTTCACTCATTTACTCGGCACACTGCAACAACAACAACAACCAACACGGGAGTTCACTCTGTTTGTGACATCCTATTTCCTACTGGTAGTGATTCTGTGGTTTTTGTGATTTCTGGATGACAGTCTTAACATTTGATCTGCATGTCTTTTCCAGCTTTGTGCATTGTCTACCTGAACTGTGTACGACACTGGTCCTGACTGCGAATAAACAGTACCAGCTTTCCATTTATCCTCCCCCCGTCGATAATCTCTGACCAGCACTGAATCACCAACATGAAAGTCTCTGTCTTTTGCATGGAGGAAACAGTAAGAACATTTAACTTTTTGTGCATGCTCCACAGTCAGTTTCACACTTGGTTTAAGTAGATCCAGCCGTGTCAGCCCTGAAAGTACGGTACCATACATCATTCCGTTGTCTATCTTTCTCCTCAGAGATCATTTGAGCTCTTTCATCAACACCTGACAGCATGGTGGCAAGCAGTTGTGTTCTTTCTGTCAACCAGCAGTTACCTTCAAGATTACAACGTGTTGGCAGGTTGGCGAAAATACACACTGAAATTTCATCTCTAGCCCATAATCAAATTTTTTTTAAAAGGCACTGCTCAGTCTGTGACCTGCCTCCACTCTATGCATCGTAATATAAAAAGGTTTCATTTATTGTCCATGACTTGAGAGATCAGGAACGCCAAGCAAAAAAAACATGCATGAGAAATCATGCTCGTGATACGTGACAAAAAACCATGACAGTCTCTTCACTTGTGACTTTTACACTTTTTATTTAGAACAACACCCTACTAAATACAGTATGGATTTCAGTACAGCAGGCTGGCTATCAGTCTCCTCCCTACTTTATTAGTTTATTGATTGTAAAACAAGTGCTTCATTCATTTCTTATGAAATGTAGAGGCTCTTTGCAAAAGCTTTTAAAAAGGCATCATTCATTTGGGATCAGACAATTTGTGACTTTAATTTGAAAATCGGTCACAGTTGGGTTTTGCTACTAAGACTGAAACAACAGCACAATTAAAAAAAAAATCTCACAGTCATCAAGACTTGCCTCCTCCAGACAGCAGACTTTTGTTAAGACGGGACTCAGTGCCCTTTTTTGCAACCTGGATATTTAAGTGCAGGTTTTTTGGGGATATTGTTGACAGTTTGTACATAGAACATAAATACAGCCACGCTTGGGTAAGCATAGGTGATCTTCAAATATATACACATATATATATATATAAATCTATGCATGCTGTCTTCATATCCATCAACAAAACAGCAAACAAATAATTGCATGCTAAAGCCCTAGATATTCAAACAAACCAAACTGCATTTCCAGTAAGCTAAATGGATATTGTTAGGAAACGTTACTGTTTCCCATAAGGCTCTTATGAAGTTACTCTCTCTC
>JADLZN010009350.1:0-52207 GCA_018155175.1 Sinocyclocheilus anophthalmus | reverse complement strand
GGGTACAACTGATGCCCTGCGTCTCAATGTTCATACTATCCATCCTAAATAGTAAGTGAGATTAGAATAAGTGTGTCCCAAGGCATAGTATGTTTTTTAAAAGGTATGCCAGAAAAGTCCCAGGTATTTTTATACAATTCAGTTCGATTGAAGTGTTGGGACCGTCGCAATCTCTAATGGCCTAAAATTTCCAATACAACCATTCACTTTTTCGTAATGATCAGGGGTCCAGAACAAAAACGAAGTAAGAACGCGTTATGAACTCCAAAGCATGGCGGATGGTCGATATTGTATTAGAAGTTAACAAAAAGGGGTTTGAAGTCAGATATCAACATTTAAACCGGGTAAAAAATATTGACATATTGTTAGCGTGTTATATGCATCGCAACAGCAATGTGAACTTATAAACATCCATTTGGTCGATTAACTTTAAATGCATCCTAGGCATGGAAAAGTATGAGGCATGAGTTCTCTGGCCAGAAAGACAACGATTGGCAGATCAAATAAGCTACTCGTTCTCTCCAGTACGGTAGGAGGTAAAATTAAATGAAATGTTGGAGATAGTGTTAACTGTGACCAGCTGATGAAGGCCCGTTTACAGTGACAGGGTGCATGTAACAGGTGTGACAGAGCGGTCCTTTAAAGACGCAAGTGTGACACGATAGTATGTCCCAAAGCTTGCCTACCTATTATACTACACAACTCAAAGAGTGTCGTACTTTTTCTTCACCAAAAGATTACATACTTTAAGGGAGTAGTCAGAAGTAGGCACATGGAGGATGCAGGGTATGGACACTTTGGGATCCATGATCCTTTGCATAGATTCTTTGCATGATGACGGGCGCCTCCGTGTGAGCATGTCATGATGGGGGGGGCACTTTAAGAAACAGTTGTTTGGTCCCCTACAGCCTTCAACCCTTCGAAGCTCTCACTCCGGAGGGTAAACCCTTTGAAGGGATTAGGGCATAGGGATGAGCAATTCCGAATGGAACGCAGGGTAGGTATAACTGCAGGCCGGAGATCTCCAAAATGGGGTGTGAACTCCAAAAGTGGGCAGAATCTCCAAAATGGGGCGGGGTCTCTTCGCACAAAGACTTTCACCATTGGCTCTGGCCAATTGTTATTTACTTACATTTCAAAATAAAACTTTATAAATTAATAAAAAAATTTTTAAAAGTTTCTAGTTGATCTAAAATAAAATATGCTATATAAATCAATATTCTCCGTGAGAGCAGAGCCCAAAGTTCATGGTCAGTGGTGTTCGATCGAACCGGAGTTTGAACCTCTGCTTAGTGATATAAATGAGAATCACCCACAAGCTCTCCTGCGAGCTGTCCCAGTGCAGCGCAGGGGAAAGATTTAACTCTATCGCTTTTTTTCAAGCAACTGCGCCGGGCAATCCGGGGCGTGCAATGATGAGGGTAGGAGGGGGTTAGTGATGCTGGGTGTTTCAAAAAGGGCCATGTCTGGGAAGATCTGGTTGATGGGGGAGGTTACGGAACAGCCGATCGTCGATCGTCCTGGAACTGCCATTCTTTACCAGCTATTCAGCGCCAATCCCGCCGTGCAGCCAAATTCACTGGTTAAGGTTAGGGAGGTGTCGGGTAGGTTTAGGGGTTAGCATTTTTTGTAGCATAGTGTGGGAAATTAACACTGTGATTGACGATAACCAATAAAATATTTAGAATCTCTGTGGCGGAGTTGCACTGAGTTTATTGGATGGTAAGAAAAAGTGCGCATGCGTGTCGTGCCTGTCTGTCAATGCGAGGAAGCCACGCCAAGCCTCCAGTTATACCCTTCTTGCAAAGAACGGCTGCCGCCTGACAAAAGCGATGCATTCTGGTTAGAACATTTGTCCAACTTTGATCGGCGCTGCAGCCGCCCTACGATCACACGTGCATTCAAGTACCGCGAGAGCAAAACGAGACAAGCCGCCTAGGTCAAGCGCTGCAGTTGTTCAAAATCCCAAGTACGGCTCGCTGCAGTCACAAAACCGGAAGTGCACACACTTCGAAGACTAGGCCTCCGAAGTGCATGAAGGACGCTCCACCTTCGCAGGACTTCCTAATTGCGACACCAGAGGTTCCCGATTAGCCCTCTGTCGCATAGCAACGTGCAAGAGGAGAGCTGATGAGAGGACAATCCTGCCAGGACAGGTGGAGCCAGAATTTTTGATTTATTTTTAATGAGCAAATAAACAAAGTACATACAAAAATAGCAGGTGGTGCCAGAATGCTTATTTTTATTTATGTTTTACGCCATAAATGGCGGGAGACGGGTGATGATACTAAGGCTAGCCAATAGACCGAGGCCAGGTAACCCAGCAAGCAATAGCCGTCATTTCAACGTCTCGGTTAACTATAGACCCGATATAGTCCGGCTATGTGTAACCCACTTCTAGCCCAAATGATAATGAATTTGGTTTCATGTCGTTTTTTGGCAAAATAACTTGTGAGATGTATGATATTCCATCATGTAAGCAAAGTAACAGCGTTACAAGGTGTTTGGTTTCATTTCTTTAACATGTTCTATGCGTAGCCACTATTTAGCTCGTAGTCGGAGCGGCTATCTGTAGCCCACTTATAGTCAAACCTGATTCACTGTAGCTCCCTTTCGATATTTCACTTCGTACTGTGCGCTAGACGCTATGGGAAACTTATTTTCTCCGATTTACTGAAGCCTTTTTTTTTCAATCACAGCAGTGCATCTGCACTGCCATTGTTTCAGAAATGAACCAATGATGGCGCAGCAGAGCTGCGTGAGCCTATGGCGAAACAGCGTGCCAGAGCCCGCCAAAATGGGCGGGGCATCTGGCTATATAAGCAGGTGCTCGGCATAGGATCACTGATTCTTTCTCCTTAAGCGACGACATCTACTGCTCTTCGCTGATTCTACGAGATTTGAAGCATTCGCCTGCAAGCTGATCCAGCCGCCGTTCTACAGCAGCAAGATCAGCTCGCCGCCTCTGCCCTCTGCTCACTGCTTGCAGCTCGCCGCCCACAGCTCACAGCTCGCCGCTCTCAAGCAGCACTGATCAGTGCGCTGCTTTGCAGCACCAGATCAGATCGCCGCTTTAAGCAGCTTTGTTCCTGCATCGCTCTCAAGGCAGCCCCGGTCAGCACTTCGCTGACGAGCCATCTGCAGAGCGCCTGTGTTGACGCTTTCCTGTTTGTGGTAACAAAAAAGAGCAAATTTCCAGCAATGTTGTTGCAAGTGTCGCGCCATGGCTGTGGCTCGTGCAGGACACCACTGCACGCTGATGACGGGGGCATGAGTCTCGCCTCTTTGCGCTCGCGGATAGCTTTCTTTTCAGAAAGTGACCCCGCCCCTCGCTCCACGTTGAGAACGGGGGAAGGACAAACAAACAGCGGGGTAGAGGATCACAGCGCCCGGATATGAGTGAGTTTACGTCGGCTCAAGGCCCGCATACCTCATTCTCTCCACAAAGAGAGGTTTCCGCCGTCTCGTATCCCATCTAGACCAGCGCCCCATCTGCAATCGCAGATGTGACATGGTCTAGTTTTGGGGGATCGGATGACGAGCCTGCTTGAGGGCAGTATGTCCCAGCGGCCATCGGATGCTGAGGATTGGTCGGGCTTATTGCTGACCCCGCCGCCTTGCAGTCTGTGGCGCACGAGTCGACGCAGGTTGGTACGGGGACACGATTCTCACTCCATGTATTCAAAAGACGGCGCGGAGCTCGGATTGGAGTGGTCTTCACAGAAGAGGCCACTCGCAGCAGCCTGATGATCTGGTTTCTGCCAGGAGACGCGCCAGGACCCCATCCTCAGGCGAGCTAGGACCTCTCCCAGAAGGTTCACGACGGAGGTGACAGAAGAGTTCGTGGCGCCACCCCTACTCAGCCATGTTTATGCTCCTCTCGTTCTCCCGCCATCACTACCGGTTGGGGATAACTAGTCTCGCTGTGGCTGGCCACCCCCCAAACTGCCGCGTATGTGTTCCTCAGTCGCCGCAGATCTACGAGTTCCGGAGTGTGGGAAAAACATTTGTTATTGCAGCAAAGGGCCCTTTATAGCGCTCAAGTGTAAACACGCTTTGATAGCGGGACATTAATAAAAATTACAAACATAATCAAAATGAAGAGCAATTTCGCTCTTCAAAACACTGCGAAGCCAGGCCCTCACAGTGGCCCTCCGAACTCCTAAACCAATTCAACCTTTACAAGGGCTATGCCGGACATTCCTTCCGCGGGGATGTCAAAGTGGGTTATGTAGTATTGAAAGGAGTTTATTACCAATTCGTTTGAAGAAATAAACCCTCGTTTCTCGGTTTTGCGCGCACATTGGTATGTTGAGACGCGAGACGCTCACTTCTTCGTTCGAGTGTGGGGGGGTGGCTGTGCTGCTGGCGAAACGGGCCATAGAAATCGTCCCACCAGCTCAGAGTGAGTTAGGCTTTTACAGCCGCTACATTCTCGTCCCCAAAAAGGATGGCGGCCTCAGGTCCATCCTCGATCTCAGGATTTTGAACCGCGCCCTAGTAAAGTGCGCATTCAGAATGACCACTTTGAAACAGATCCTCTCGCTAATTCGCCCCGGGGACTGGTTCTTCTCTCTGGATCTGAAAGACGCTTACTTTCACATTCAGATAGCCCCCCATCACAGACGGTTCTTTAGATTCACGTTCGAAGGGGTGGCTTATCAATATACAGTCCGGTGCCGTTCGGGCTGTCCTGGCCACGCACTTACGAAAGTGCATAGATGGTCTCTCCCCCTCTGAGACAGAGGAATCCGCAGTCGAATTACTCTCGACGACAGGCTTGTCGTTAGCCCAGTCACGAGGGACGAGCTGATAGCCAAAGATCTATCCCCCTTCCCAAACCATTAGAGTGCTGGGGCTCTGGTCAATTACGCCAAAAAGTCAATGATTCCAGCCAAACGAATACTAATTTCGGGGGCTCATTTACACCCTCAGTGATGGCAAAGAGCCTACTGGAGTTGAAAGGCACTGCACTTGCGCTCCCTAAAAGCGGAGCACATACCAGGAAAAAGGAAACCAGGTTGAGCAGAAATGCTGTTCGGAGCAACTTCCCCTCTGGAGATAGGATGGCTTCACCCCAGATGGTTCGGAGAATGGGAGATATTCGCGGAAGGCAGAGGTCTACCCTCCTTCACTCAGAGACAACTCTACACTGACACAGGCTATTTTTCGAAGGAAAGCAGATGCGCGGCCGTACCCGCATGTCGCAGGACCTTCTCGCTTACTTTTTACCCCTGATTTGCCCGTGATCCTCAGGTCATCCGGCGAAATCCGGAAACAAGAGACACAGGTTCTTCTAGTGGCCACGCGCTCGGAGAAATAAACAACTTGGTTCTCAGGAGATGGGTATCAGTGCTCACGGCAAGCCATGGCATTCTCCTGAGACGGGACCCCTTCTCAGGAGCGCTAAAATGCCGATATGGCACCCCCAGCCCGAGCTGTGGGCTCTACACCTTTGGCCTCTCGATGGGAGCCTGCAGACCTCCCTGAGAGAGTTTTAAATACAATTTCTCAGGCTAGAGCCCCATCTACAAGGCGCCTCTATGCCCTCAAGTGGCTCGGTCTTCACCGCTTGGTGTACAAACCACGGTGAAGATCCATCCACATGTGACATATCTTCAATATTGTCCTTCCTTCAAGAGCTGTTGGATAAGGGTTGCACCCCCTCCACTATAGTTCTATGTTGCGGCTCTTGAAGCTTTTTCATTCTACTATAGGTGGTATATCTGGTCTGCAATAAAACCTGTGTTCGATTTTTGAAGAAGGGTCTAGGAGTTTTTAACCCCTCGCCGCCTATGACGGGGGTCCCTACGGGGTTTTCGATTGTTCTGAGGGTGGGCGCAGAAGGCCCCCCCATTAACCGCTGCATTCCGAGCTGATATAGTCGGCTGGTCGATAGAAGAGGACAGGCGTGCTATTGGCTTTGGGCAGGGGTAAGAAATGTGGAGATTTTACAGGCGCGCTACTGTGAGCACCTACGACTGAAATTCGGCTAACGATCTCTAAGGGTCGTCCTGAAGCCTAGGCATGGTTACGTACCTAAGGTGCTCTCTACTCCATTCAGAGCACAGGTAATCACGCTCTCTGCGCTCCCCCCCTTGCAGTAGGACCAGGAGCAAAACCTGCTCTGTCCTGTCAGGGCAATAAAAATCTACTTTGACTGCTCTGTCTCTTTAGGCAGTCGGAGCAGCTCTTTGTATGTTTTGGTGGCCGCAGCAAGGGGCTTTCTGTCAAAAAGCAAAGACTATCCCGTTGGATAGTTGATGCAATAGCTCTTGCATACTCCTCATTGGGCCTTCAATGCCCCATCGGGGTCAGAGCACACTCCATGAGAGGCATGGCCTCATCCTGGGCATGGTTCAGTGGTGTGTCCATTGCAGAAATTTGTGCGGCAGCCGGCTGGTCCTCGCCGTCCACCTTTGTCAGGTTCTACAACCTAGACGTCCCTGCTTTACAGGCTCAGGTCCTTTCTGCTTAACTGTCACTCTGAGCTCAAAACGTTCCAGGAACCATATCCCCACCCTAAGGCTGGATTTAATCCTTTCTGGGTTTGACTATGTTTCGAACCCGCTGAAGATCCCACGTCTGGGCTTAGCTTCCGGCACGCTCCTGGCCCTATCTAGTTCCAAGGCTGTGCGAAGCTCTAAGAACGATTATGTAATGCAGGGCGGCGACCTCTATGAGTTAGTCCCAGGTTTCTTTGCCTCCTCTGACCCCGAAAAAGAATTTGGGTCTCTGACTATGGGCCGCTTCAGTCAGTTGATTACAGGGCCCCCTTCTGCGACGCCCGGACAATTATTATAAGTGTTATCTACCATAGCACGGTGTGTGATTGAATAGGTCCGTTAGCATCTTAGTAGATGCAGTATGAGTGAAGTATCGATAGGGAATGTACTCGGTTACTAATGTAACCTTGGTTCCTTGAGATACGGGAACGAGTACTGCGTAGCTAGGCGTGCTATGATGCTGCACGACTCTGTCGTCGCTTCAGTCAATATGAATCAGTGATCCTATGCTGAGCACCTGCTTATATAGCCAGATGCCCCGCCCATTTTGGCGGGCTCGGGCGCGCTGCTTCACCATTGGTTCATTTCTGAAACAATGGCAGTGCAGAGGCACTGCTGTTGATGAAAAAAGGCTTCAGGAAAGCAGAGAAAAAGGAAGTTTCCGTAGCGTATAGCGAAGCACGTACTCGTTCGCAGTAGTCTCCAGGTGAACCGAGGTACGTTAGTAAACGAATACGTTTTGGCCTGCAGCGAAGAGATGGTTGCTATCCCCATCAGTTTCGCCAGTGTAAACCGTTGTCATAATATCTACAAGATAAAGTGAATGTCATACATGGTTCATATATGTGCCACAATTTTAGCTCGTAAATTTGAGGGCTACGTGTAGTGTGCTGTTAACCAACCTGCGTGAGAATCGAGGCAATCTGTGGGCTAGGAGTGGTAGACGGCTTGGCTATAACCCTATACCACGTAACCAGACCAGCTTGAGCAGGCCAATAATAGCCTTAAAACAGTATTCCCCAACCGGGGTGCATTGTCGAGAGCAGGTGGGCAGTGGACAAAATCAGTTTAATATTTTTAATTTCTAAAATGTCCAAAAAAAAGCATCTATTAATAATATCCATTTGAGGCGCCAATAATTCGAGATGCACCGAATTTCGGTCCCCAAAATTGTTCACCGCTCAGGTTCACTTTAACGTGGAGCTTTGGTTGTGACACTCTGCGTATCATTCACGCTCTAGCGTGTGCTGCTCCGCTCAGCGCTCAATCGTTTCATGCTCATGGCACAGCAATCTCAACTCAAAAATCTAGCTGACAGGAAACATCTATGTATTACAGTATTGTTTCTGTTTGCAATAGCACTACTGTGCTGTAACAAGTTGTGGTATATGGGCAACTCTGGTAATGATGCCCTCTCATTCATTGATCTGCTAAACCGTTATGCTCACGTGTCCTCTGAAAATAATAGCTTTCTAGGACTAAACATAATTTTGATAATATTGGATATTATAATGGAAAATACTAACCTAATTTATACCCTACTGAAAAACAAAAAAAAGCAATCTATTTAATTCGCAAGGCTTGTCGTTAATTTATGTGTATCATTATTAATTTCTTATTGTCTATTTTATTACTGACGTTTACTTGTCAATTTTTTATTCAACTTCAAAGTGAAAATCAAGCTATCTCGTGCTACGCACCAAAAATACACAACTAGGACTAGGTAGTAATGAATAATTGCGAGCCGGAGTTTACATCTATCAAATATGTACTATTCAAATCGGTTTGAGATGCTAAACAATCGCGATCATTTTATTGGTCTATTATATAAGTGCATCTTAGTGTAACTTAATTCTTTTTTTTAGAAAATTTAGATTATTTTTTCTTTCACTTGCTCTTATAATCATATTAAAGTTCAATAATGTGTACACGTGAAACCGTGAAACTCTTTAATCTCCGTTGTGCAGATAGTTAATTCGTCGTCTCATTCAGCTCCGCGGTCACGTAAATATATTTTTAGTTTAGTTTCACAAAACTGAATTCACAGCAGCATTCTTCTTTTGACTTCCAAGTTCAGACGAAATTATACAATATAATTTGAGTTTAAAGAACATGCTCTGTGCATGATGCAGCAGCTTGTTTGGATCAAGATTAAAGGAAGTGGTTTGCCTTACTTTAAAAGGGAAAAGCGCACAGACAAAAGCCTATTGTTTATATGAAAGATAGACTTAGTTTTTGTTGTTATTTATTGATTTTTTCTTTTTGTTTTTTTTAAAGAGTTCAATGTAGTTTTGTATTATACCTTTTAGAGTTATTTTAAATGTTTTTGATATTCCAAATTGTACTTAAAAAAAATGAATGTTCACTATTGGGAGAGTCGAATTACGAAAACCAACAAAAGAGCGAGACTATTCAATTTCATTATTATTATATAGTTGAGGTGTTTAATTTTAAGATTTCCCAAATAAAGTCAGCGTTTGTCAGCAATAGTAAAAGGACACGATTTAATTTATAATGTGTTAAATCGTAGTTGCCGATCAGGCAAAACCAAATCACCATTTGAAAACAAAATAACAAAACAAATGCAGTCTAAAAAACAAACTAAATACAAATTCAGAAAAAAAAAAAACCCCACAACAATCAGGGAAAACAGATTAACAAGTCAGAAAATACAACGACAAATCTGAAAACAAAATAAGAAGTCAGAAAACATAACGACAAATCTGAAAACAAATTAACAATTCAGAAAACACAAGGACAAATCAGACAGACCGGAAGAGGTAGGTATAGTTTGAGTCAGTGCCATTGGTTTGGGATTACTCATCGCTGACTGGACGAGACATCTGTCAAACAACGTATACAGGGAAGAACCAGCCGAAGCACAGCAGAGTCGTGGTAGAAAGTTCAGAAATGGTATTAAAGTAGCTCAGTTTAAAAGTATTGTATGAATTGCCCTCACTGTGGAATAAAAAATATGGCGGTGTCTACTTACCTTGAGTTAAAAGTGGCTGTAAATAATAGCCCATGCAGCTCAGTTGGAATGTCAACTTCGCCAACAGACGGTTAACGTCCAGTTGGTTATTCTGTGAAAGAAATAATGATACCTGGTTGAAAACAACTCGTTCAAGTTTTTTTTTTAGCATGAATGTGGAAGAGAGAGGGACGATCGAACATGTTAAGTGTAGGTTTTTTGAGCAGTGGGGTTACTCAAGCCTGCTTGAATGTGATGGGGAAAAAGCCTGTGAGAAGAGATGTGTTGGTGATATGTGTGAATGCTGGTAAGAGTGTAGGAGAGATTGCTTGAAGAAGGTGTGAGGGGATTAGGTCTAGAGGGCAGGTTGTAGGATGGTTGGAGAGGAGAAGTTTCGATACTTCTGCCTCAGTGAGGGGACAGAAGGAGGAGAGGGGAGTTTTAGCAGTGGATATGGTTGGTTTGAGTTCTTGTGTGTGTGGAGCCGGGAAATGACTGCTGATGGTTTTAGTTTTGTTTGTGAAGAATGTGGCAAAATCATCAGCTGTTAAAGAGGTGGTGGAGGGGGACAGAGAAGAGAATTAAATGTTTTGAATAGATTACGTGTGTCTGAAGTGCTGTTGATCTTGTTGTGGAAATATGAAGATTTGGCAATATGGACTTCAGCAGAGAAAGATGAACGCAAAAGGATAATAATAGTTGCGGAGGAAGGGCAAGTTTGGACATATCTACCAGCATCAGCAAAATGTTCTGTTACTGTAAACCTGCCTGGTCAATCATCCTGTTCACCGGTACACACTCAGGTCCACACTTCACATTAGTACCATATTAGAATACCCTCTCATCTATAAGAGAAAAAGAAAAAAAAGTAGCATGATGATATGCCAGTCATGCAGATCTTTTTTTTTTGCATGATGCATTTAATATTTAATGACCAAATGTATTCGTTTTGCTATTGTGTTAATTGGATCCTTATAAAAGTTCATAATGTAAAATTGAAAAACCTCCTAATAATATAATGATATCTCATAAAAACCCTCAAATGCCTTGCTGGGCGTCCATAGGTCTTACATTAAACCATGCTTGTCGTTCTTTGTACTTGTTGGGGTTGAGCCTATTAACAGAAAATATAGAACCTCCTCCAAAGACAAGAGTGTTGGGCATATCAGCCACGAATTGGTTCGTTTTCCAAAGGATAAATCTACATCTGAAGGGCATTTAATAGAAATAGTGAACTATCTGGACACTTTTAGCATTCTTTTCAACATACTATGTTTATTTTATGAAAGTTGTCCAAGAGCCCGATGTTTGTGCAGAGCAGTTAAAAATGTCACTGTCTTCAGAAAACAGCCAGGTAATGAAGAGCTGTTTTCCAGAAAAAAAAAATTTCATATGTTCGACCCCTAACAGTAACTTTAAGATGTTTTCTAGATTCATTCTTTTCCCCCCCCCCCCCCCCCCCCCCCCCCCCCCCCCACTTTTTTGCCAGTTGATGGGAGATTCATAACATAAGTATACAGCAGTACAAAGGCAAAAAATACATTAATTGACATTAATTAAGAAGGAAACACAATTCTTTAATAGACAGTGGGTATAAACTTATTTTTTAACAGGATGATCAGGGTAAATAGTACTTTGTTTTCTGGGCCCTCGATTGTGTGTCCTGAGTGTGACAATACAGATCACAAAATCATACAGTGACTGCTGTAAAGGGGTCAGATTTTCAGAAAATGTTGGAAAAGCAAAGAATGTGCAGAACCTGGAGAATTTTTCAGAAGAACAGTGGCCAGTTCAACTACTCAGGACAAACAAGGGACTCATCACACAAATACAAAAATCACATAAAACTGTCATGGATCATTCTTGCAACAGTATTAGGATAGTATTAATACTAGAGTATGTACACTTTTGAACAGGGTCAATTTTGTAATTTCAGTTATTTTGTCTTGTGGACTATATCTGTTGTATAATAGCATATTCAGTACAGCAGTAAATAAATAAAACAAAATAAATAAATACTAATTTTGTTAAAGGTGCACTATACAGAAAATTTCAAAATGTTCAAAACATGGACCCTCCTGGAAGCTGGAACACAGTCAGAACAGAAGCACGTGCCCCCTTGCCCCTGAAATTATATCAGTTGCCAGAAAACACATAGCACAACCAACTCTCAAGAGAGTTGCACACACTTAGCACAACCAAATCAAGAGCTTACCTGCAGGAAGAGGAGTAAAGATTTTTTCTTTTTTTTAAATAAAATGCATAAAAAGCATTTTCTTATGAATGAACAGTTATGCTAACACATGACTGTAAAAATATAGCCATCTTCAGTCTAACTGACTAATAAACAATTGTCATCATAAAAATGTAATTACAAAGTCTTGTAATCTGTTGAATTACAGATAACAGCCAGTAAGTCAAAAGCAACATTAGCAAATCGTATTTGTGCCAATACTGTAGAAGATATCGGAGCTTCCCGAGCTTCAGACACCGACAATATGCCCTCACCTGCACAATGCTTCATTATTAGGGAGCTACACACCCACTGGCCAAAGGTTGCAGCCCAGAAATGTCTGTATTTGTATTTTTTGGAAAATTCTGCATGGTGAACCTTTAAAATCATTAACACTTTGTAAAGTGAACTTTTGACCACAACTGGTTATGCTTACCAGCATAGAAAAAAAACTACAAACCACATGCCTTGGTACTTATGAGTTTGGAATGTTTTTGAAAAGTGATTTTCATTTCATAAGACTGAAATAATATATTTTAACAATAAAAACAAAAGATATTATTTTGCACCATCAAATCTCAAATAAATGTATTTTTGTGTAACAAGAATTTCTTAAAATTTTGTTTAAGGCCTTTATTATGTAAACAGTTGCACATATAGGTCTAAAAAAAAAGTCCACACAATCAAAGATATGGGGCAAGTTCCAATTACTGCAATAACAACAGATCAGAATTGTCCACTGTATTCTCAAAAAAAGTATCTAAATATGTAGCAGCATTGCTGCAATATGTTGATTGAAGAGAATCTGCTAAACTAAAGATGAAAAACAGTAACAGAGTTCCTGTATCACCACAGATCAAAATACTTTGGCTGTGATTGTGTTTTGGGCAGGGCAACTGATCTGTCAGTCACTGTCATGTCCTGGTCAGCAGACCAGAGTACCAAAAGTACCATGAGTACAGAAAGCCTAGCTGACTCATGACACCTGCATATCAGTCATCATCCTCATCATCTGAGTCCATTACCCGCCGTCGGTTAAACTGGGAACAAAACAGAGACATTAACTAGACACTTATGTTTATAGATTTATGAAACTTAAATTTTTACAATCTCGAGAACAGATTTTTAATACAATCACAAAGTACTTACCTTTACAGTTGTTTTCTTCTCTGTTTGTTGACTGACTTTCTCCAGGATCTCTATTAATCCAGCCTCCGTAATCTAGAGATACAACACTAAATGCTATAACACGGACATTCTAAAACTATTAAACACATTATGAATGATGCTTCATCTGCTTTCTTACTTTTCCTCCAAGCTGTCCAAAGCGAGCCATCTGTATCAGGTAATTCTCCACAGCTTTTGCTTTATCTGGCTTTACAAGAGCCAAATTACTCACTAAATAAAAAAGCAACAACATCATTACTGTAGATTTTAGTTTTAAATATAAAGGTACAGAATGGAATATTGACAGCTAGCAGCTGAAATGAGTACTGCATCACAGAATCACACATACCAAAACAAAAACAGATATTCCAACATGGAATGCACATTTTAAACTACAATAATTGGCTGTAGCATTGTTTTCAAAGAAACCAGTCAACTTAAAATGTTTCCTAAATATCTGCAAACATATTATGGTATTCTTATGCTTTAGTACAGGTCAAACAAATTACATGTGTACACATAATGTAAAAATTCTATCATCATTTAGGCTACGTTTACACTAGAGCGTTTTCGTTTTAAAACGCATAACTTTTGCTATGGTTACGCCTGTTATTTACACTACTTCGGCGACTTTCGAAAACTCTACAGAACGCGTTTTAGTTTGAAAACTCTGGGGTTGCGTTTTAGTGTAAACGGACCAAAACGGAGACTTTTGAAAACGATGGCGTGGCTGCCAACATTTGCTCTGCGTATCCTTGATGACAATAACATATAACATCATGTAAACAATAACATTATGCTCATTGTTGTACCTGCATGAAAGGTCAAGTGACATGCGTCTTTGGTTGTGTAATGCACAACAAACAGCACATCAAAAATGGTAAACAGAAGCAGAAACATGTTAGCTTGATGCACGAGAACAATCTAGAGATGTACTTATGGTTGAGCTTCTGTTAACCATATCTGATGTGAGTATGGTGGAGCTTCTGTTAACCATATCTGATGTGTGGAGAATAAAGTACCTACAAGCACGCATGCATGCAGGGTTGGGGTGTAACAGAATACATGTAACTTAGTTACATATTTAAAATGCTAAATATGAGTAACTATTTCATTACAGTTACATTTTAATTGGGTGATAATCAAATTAGTTACATCCGAAAAGTATTTCAGATTACCAAAGTGATTACTTTGAATTGTAATGTTATTTATTACATTTAAACATCAATGTGAACTGTAAGGGGCAATTAATGTAAAGAGCAATTAGTGATTTTCTGACCCTGACACAAAAGCACCCTTAAGCTACAGTTCTGCTCGTAAGTTTCATACCCCTTGCAGAACAAAAGTTAATCATAATTTTTTTTATTAACGTGTTGTTTTATTACTGTCCTGAATAAGTTATTTCACATAACAGATGTTTACATATACTGCACAAGACAAAATAACTGAATTTATAAAAATTCCCCTTGATGTGCATACCCTTGAATCTTAACGGTCTGTTGTTACCTGAATGATCCACGACTGTTTTCATGTTTTGTGATAGTTGTTTGTGAGTCCCTTGTTTTGTCTTGAGCAGTTAAACTGCCTGCTGTTCTGAAAAATCCTCCAGGTCCTGCACATACCGTACTTTGATTTTCCAGCATCTCCTGTATATTTGAACCCTTTCCAACAATGACTATGATTTTTTAGATCCATCTTTTCACACTAATGACAATTGAGGGACTCATACACAACTATTACAAAAGGGGAAAACATTTACTGATGCTCAAGGAGGAAACGCAATGCATTAAGAGCAAGCTGTAAACTTTTGAACAGGATGACGTGTACATTTTCATTTTGTTTAAAGATGAAAGATGTTTCCCAGAAGACAAAATAAGATACAGTTACCCTGATCTTCAAATTTAAAAAGTTTTCACACCCAAGCTCTTAATGCATCGTTTTTCCTTCTGAAGCATCATACCGTTTAAAAACCAAAAGAAAACCAAGTCCTATGTTTATGGCAAGCCGTTTTAGCATTTAATACCTAGTTATAATTTGGTTTTGACTAGTCAAAATTCCAATTCCAGATATCTATTCTGCAATTTTGACTCGTTGTAATTGGAATTAAGATATCTACAATGTGATTATGACTAGTCATTATATGCACTGAAGATATCTACAATGTTATTTTGACTAGTCATAATATACATTCGAGATATCTACAATGCTATTACCACTAGTCATATTGTTCCATTGACTTTTCGGATATCTACAAATGAGTTTTGACTAGTAGAAATTGTAATTAAAGATATCTATAATTGATTTTGTACTAGGTGTAATTCTAATTAGAGAAATCAAATTACAATTTAACTAGTGATAATTAGAGATATCTCTAACTGAATTAACACCAGTAAAAATTATAATTCAAGATATCTCTAAATGGTGTTTGACTAGTCATAATTTTATTGCAGATATCCTTAATTCATGACTTCTTAAAGATATCCAAAATACATTTGTAGATATCTGAAAGTAATTTATTTATGGCAAGCCGTTTTAGCATTTAAAGTTTGTTTTGACTATCCATAATATAATTTAATAGAGGATAATTGTATTTGAGACGAGTCATACTTATAATTCGACTAGTCACCAATGACATTAGAGATACGCAATTATAATTGCACTAGTAAAAATCGGATTAGAGATATCTCTAATACTTGATGACTATCAAAACTCTCCATTTAGATACTGTATGCTCATAGATATCGTCAATCTGGCGTCCACATCGCGAGGTAATTGAGATCTCTAACAGTTTCAAAAGTCACAATTAATTTTAAGATACCTGCTCCAGTCGAATGTGGTGTTGTGTGCGTGAGATAAATTCCTCCGCTCATTCCCAGAGCCCTCCGCCGACGCTGCTTAGTGCAACGCTAAAACCATGGTCCCTGCTTTTCCTCTTGGTCATCGGAGAGAAAATCTCTGGATAATGCTTCATGGATTTTTAATAATTCTGGATTCGGCTTATGTGAAAAGGTCTCCAGCGTGCATATATGTATACGCTGTGATTTTAATTGAATCATGTTGCAAAACGGACCAAATGCAGTGTAATGTTCAATAAAGGCAGAAAACCGCAAACTGCTCGTCTGAATTTATTTATTATACATTTAGACATAATGAAGAACAATGGAATTATACAACAAAAACATGAAAGATAGTAGAAATAAATGCATGACGGACAGGAACAATGCTTCAGAATCAGATGCAGTCAGAAAAAGGTGAAGGCTGATTTTAAAAAGATTACAATTTTATTATAGCAAGAGATCCATGATGATGATAATCTGCTGTGTTCAATGATGAGCGCCAATGTATTCTTTTAACATTATATAAAATGTTGCAACAGCTGACATGAGGCCTATACAAATCCTTAGCTACTGATTTTGCATGTGTTCGTTTGTAAATAAAGTCTAACATAATTTAATCCACAGCACGCACGTCTCAACATTACAATATAGAATAGAAGAAAAGCCTGTCTGAGTCCTCTCTGTGTATTCTACCACTTTTACACATGCTCCAGCTATATTTTTATTTCCATACTTTTGAATTACTGCTGTATTAAACAGTTTAAAATGACCCAAAGACGCAGGACCTTTATTATACAACTCTTAGACAAAATGGCGGATGACAACAGTTTCCAAGGTAGGATTGGTTAATAAAATGTTTAAGGTGGGGCTTAGCAAAGGTGCATTTGCATGCACATTTTAGATATCTATAAAGGAATTTTGACTAGTCACATTGTTGATTCCAGATGTCTACATTGAAATTCTTCCTAGTCACAAAGCTAAATGCAGATATCTCCAAAGAAAAATCTTCCTAGTCAAAAATCTGATTGAGATATCCTTAATTAAATTGCAGATATCTTTAAATGAGTTTTGCCTAGTCAAAAATCCAATTCATGATATATACAATTGTAATTTGACTAGTAATAAATAACTTGCAGATATCTACAAACGTATTTTGGATATCTTTAAAAAATCATGAATTAAAGATATCTGCAATATAATTATGACTAGTCAAACACCAGTTAGAGATATCTTGAATAATAATTTTGACTAGTGAGTACATGCAGTTGGTGAGACAAAAGATGTCAATGCTATTTAATCACTAGAGTGAAGAAGGTGGTAAATTGAAAAGAGATTCGATGCAAGTCATAAATTTGACTATTATCAGTCGGGTCAATTGTGCGAAATAGGCCACAAATATAGATTATTCAAGTTTAACATATCATCAAATCTAGTGTTGGTGGCATACTAGTCAAAACTCTTTAGTAGATATCTGAAAATATTTTCCAATGGAAGTCAATGGAACAATGTGACTAGTCGTAATAGCATTGTAGATATCTTGAATGTATATTATGACTAGTCAAAATAACATTGTAGATATATTCAATGCATATAATGACAAGTTATAATCACATTGTAGATATCTTAATTCCAATTACGACGAGTCAATTGCAGAATAGATATCTGGAATTGGAATTTTGACTAGTCAAAACTAAATTATGACTAGTACAGCAAGGAGTATTTATATGGCAAGCCGCTTTAGCATTAAATACTCCTTGCTGTCATTATATGTCTATATACATTATATAGTCATTATATGCATTGAAGATAAAGAGATATCTTGAATTGGAATTCTTCCTAGTCAAAACTCATGTAAAGATATCTGCAATTGAATTATAGATATCTCACTGAATTTTTGACTAGGAAGATTTTTTTCTTTGTAGATATCTGCATTTAGCTTTGTGACTAGGAGGAATTTCAATGTAGATATCTGGAATTAACAATGTGACTAGTCAAAATTCCTTTATAGATATCTAAAATGTGCATGCAAATGCACCTTTGTTAAGCCCCATCTTAAACATTTTATTAACCAATCCTACCTTGAAAACTTGTCATCCGCCATTTTGTCTAAGAGTTGTATAATAAAGGTCCTGCGTCTTTGGGTCATTTTAAACTGTTTTATACAGAAGTAATTCAAAAGTATGGAAATAAAAATGTAGCTGGAGCATGTGTAAAAGTGGTAGACTACACAGAGAGGACTCAGACAGACTTTTGCTCTATTCTATATCGTAATGTTGAGACGTGTGTGCTGTGGGTTAAATTGTGTTAGCCTTTATTTACAAACGAACACATGTAAATCAGTAGTTAAGGATTTGTATAGGCCTCATGCCAGCTGTTGCAACATTTGATATAATGTTAAAAGAATACATTGGCGCTCATCATTGAACACAGCAGAAAATCATCATCATCATCACTGTAAAAAAAACTGTTATTTGACGGAATTTTACAGTTTTATTTTACAGTTTTTTTCACGTATTTTTGAAATGGTTAAAAAATTTTAAATTACAGAAATAGACTGTAAATTCACAAATCCAGTGTAAAATCACATTAAAAAAATGTCAATGTACATAACACCCCAAAAAATTTTTTTAAGGTTTTTTCCACATAACACCAGTTCGCGGTGTTTCTCTCTCTCTCTCTCTATCTATCTCTCTATCTATCTATCTATCTATATAAATAACATTAATAATATAATATTTCATCAAATTGGTTGCGACAGTATCGATCCTAGCAAAAAGCAGTGCATGCATGTCATTCCAGTCGCAAAAGAATCATATTTCCATACTACTACTGACTGACCACATCTTCTTCCGCTTATCAAAGTAGTTCTGCTCAGTTTAGTGTTTTATTACGCATTTATTCCCACAGTATCGTTTCATAAAGTGATATAATAATATAATAATATGCTAATATTTAAATTACAAAAATTAAGACTTTAAATATTCGAACTCAAGGAATTCCCGCCCTGGCGCAAGGATACGTTCTCCTCCAAGCAGGCAGTAGGGCTGCTGCGCGCGCGAAGGAATCACTCGACCTTCAGATTTGCGTTCGATCTTCGATGTGAGGTGAAAATAAGCAGTTAAGTTATTTGTGTCATTTGTGTTTTAAGAACGTTTAGCTCAGGAGTTATTGATCAGGTAAGATTGAATCTGTGAATATGTTGCCAACTTTACCGAACTTCGACGCATAGTGCAATATTTTTAATAAGTTTTCATATACATAATCGTAGGCGTCGTCTAAAAGCTCTAAAATGCTATTTGCTATTTTAAACAGATTCATTAGGACCAGCGCTTAAAGTGACCCAACCCCTCCCAGCGCGATTTGAACGTTAGTAACTTTGTTCGTCTGCACTTTTTCCCTCTTCAAGCACTGGTTATTACGCCTGTATAACGAAATTCGATTAACTAACATCAATTGGACTGCACGTTTTACTTTCAGATATAATCACACTGATGATCTGAAATATCGTATGTACAGTCAGGCCTGGGTGTCTGCATAGGCACGTGCCTAGTATCCCTCCTCATTAAAACCTTGTATCTCCATATTAAGTCACTTTTTAATAAATTATTTCTATTGGTTACTTCAGCGAGAGAGAGGACCAGATGTTCCATGAAGTGGATCAGACAACCTTGCCCTCTGAAGTAGACTGTGCCAAACTTCCAAGTACACCCTGCATAATTGTGTGTGGTATGTTTGAATATTTTTAAAGGAAAACTATTTAATATTTGCAGGAATTTAAGTTTGTCACAGTGTTACTGATCTCTCCTTTTTCTTATGCATAACAACAGGAAGTTCCCCTTTGACTGCAGAGAACTTTGTTTTCTGTCGACCAAGTCATAGTTAACAGCCACATCACCATCTTCTGCGATGCTCTAAAGTTGATGTTTGCCTCATACTTCTGCTTGAATATTTCATACCCAGGAGACCAAGGAGCAACGCTAGAGTTCGTGCAAAGGTAAAAACACACTCATACTCTCACTCTCACACGCATTACATACACACACTCACACATGTCCTCACACACACTCACTCTCACACACGCATCCTCACATACGCTCACTCTCTCAAACACTTTTTCAACACACACTCACTTCACACGCATCCTCACATACACTCACTCTCTCAAACACTTTTTCAACATGCACTCTCACACACGCATCCTTACATACACTCACTCTCACATACACGCACTCCCACACACACACATCCTCACACACTCTCACACACGCATCCTCACACTCACACACCCTCACACACGCATCCTCATACTCACACACTCTCACATACTCACATACGCATCCTTATACTCACACACACACGCATCCCACACTCACATACACACACTCTCACATACGCATCTTCACTCACACAACACACTCTCTTACACTGTCACAAACAATCTTCTCAGTCTGTCTCACGCACAACATCCTCTCACATACATGTCTTTATTGCAAACGTCCACCACAAGCATGCCCTGTGCAAAGTCTTATTATTCTGCCTTTGCTTTTAATATATTCACAGCATATGTTACAGTCCATGTTTTATTACTAAGGATTTTTTCCCATTCAACAGATGCCTTTTTAAGATAAACCCCGAGAAGGGATCGAAAGTGGAGAAAAACCACATCGAGAAAGCAATCGGCAGTCAGTCCAAAGGTTCTTTGACTGATTAACAAGATTGCGGACTATGAATGGATGGAGTAAATACTTTGAGTGTCAGATCTTCCTACATTGCCTATCAGAAATTAATTAAAATACTTGCTGATAATTTGCTTTCATTGTTTAATTATTTTTTTTTTTTCATGCCTCATCTGTTGTCAGGATGAATTAATCTGTTCACAGGTGGTTGTTTTTTTTTTCAATTTAATTATTATTTGTTTACCAAACTGCTATATTGTTGCCGTTTTGAACAATTCCTTTTATTGTGTATTGTTGCAGTTATGATAATTGTTTATATTTTTATATTGTTGCAGTTATGAACAAACTGAATTGGTATGTTGTTGCAGTTGTGATCGAATTTTAACTTTTGGACTAATTTTTAAATTGAAATATTGTTGGCAGTTATGATCATTTTTAAAAAATATTTTTATACTATTGCAATTATGAACAAATTATTGGAATATTGTTGCAGTTGTGATCAAAGTTTTATTGTTATACTTCAGTTATGAACAAACTGTTGCTATACAGTTGTAGTTGTGCGATAATCTTTATACTGGTATATTGTTGCAGTTTTGAACAAAGAATATTAGTAAATTGCAGTTCTGAACAAACTATATTGGTATATTCTTGCAGTTAAGATGGTATATTCTTGCTTTAAAACACTGTTTTGCACTTACAGCTGATTATTTGAATTAAAGCAGTGTTCAAACTTAATGATAATTTCATGGTTTTTACTTAACTTTCCACAGTATTTAAGTAAAGCTCCTTATTGAACATTAAAAGCTGAAGAAAATACAGAAAATCTCATGTAAAATGACAGCAAAACACTGTATTTTTGAATTACGGAAAATTACTGTTATTTAATGTGCCCGTTATTTAACGGTAATTTTCCGGCACCCCAGCTGCCGGAATTTTACAGTTTTTTTACGGGATTTTTTTTTACAGTGTGGATCTCTTGCTATAATAAAATGCAATACTCCCACCTTGTGTGCTATTTCCTATGGAAGCTCGTTTCCTCCACTAAATAAAGAAATAATAAATAAATAGCGACTTTTTATTCCACAATTCTGACTTTTTTTCTCAGAATTGCAAGATACAGCTAAACACAATGAAAACATTTGTGAATTATAAAGTTTATAACTCGCATTGATTATATCTCGCAATTCTGAGAAGAAAAAAAGTCAGAATTGTAAGATAAAAAGCTGCAGTTACCTTTATTTTTTATTCCATGGCGGAAACAAGCTGCCATAACGACACAAGTAAACCTGAATCCATACACAACGTAATGTAACCCACTAATAAATGTCATCAATGCCAGTTAAACTTTTATCAAATTGTAATCTTTTTAAAATCAGCCTTCACCTTTTTTTGACTGCATCTGATTATGAAGCATTGTTCTTGTCCGTCATGTATTTTGTACTATTTTTCATGTTTTTGTTGTACAATTCCATTGTACTTCATTATGTCTAAATATATAACTAAATTCAGACGAGCAGTTCGTGGTTTTCTGCCTTTATTGAACATTACACTGCATTTGGTCTGTTTTGCAACATGATTACATTAAAATCACAGCGCTATACATGCACGCTAGAGACCTTTTACCACATATGGCTGCATTCAGATAGTATTTAATAACCCCTGAAGTAATTCATCCAGTAGCTTTTCTCTCCGTGACAAGAAAAGCAGACTTATATATGCTGTTAGCAGTTAGCATTAAACATTAGTCGGGGAGGAGCTCTGGGATGAGCGGAGTAAATTTAGTCTCACGTCACACAACAGCAGATTCAACTAGGAGCAGGTACGATTCATCTTAAAATATAATTGTGACTAGTCGAAACTGAATTAGAGATATTTCTAATTACCTTTGCGTATATGTGACTATTGAAGATATCTGACGTAATTACAGATATCTTAAATGGAGCTTTGACTAGTCAAAGTATTTAGAGATATCTCTAATCAGATTTCTTACTAGTGCAATTATAATTGCAGATATCTCTAATTGTCATTCTGACTAGTCAAAATACAATTGTTCCTATCTTAAATTATATTTATGGATAGTCAAAAAACTTTAAAATGCTAAAACGGCTTGCGATACAATGTTTGGCGGATGTCAACAAACACGTTACAAATTACTTTTCAAAGCACATATTTTGTAATCTGTAGTGAAATACATATTAAATGTAACCTTCCCAACCCTGCTTACATGACAATACAAGTGATAGCTTGCAAAGGTTTGTAAATGGACTTACACCTGGCACGGGCAGACTGATCCAAGACTTGAGCCAATATAGAGTTTCTCATCTCAGTCTCTCTGTTAAAGTCACAATGACATTAAAACGGTTCAGACATAATCCATCTAGACAACAATTAGGCAATGAGAAAAACTGAAATTACGTAAAAAGGGTGAAAATAGTCCAAATTATCTGAATTCCTCTAAATAAATGTGGTTCATCTGAATGTATACTGCCTTTCATAAAGCCGTAAGTTTAGTGTTGAATTACATTTTATGAAAAGGTGTTAAATGTTGTATAAACAATGTCATGTCAATGCATGTCACACCTCTGTTCATCAATTTACACTGGCTACCAATAGCTGCTCGCATAAAATTCAAGGCATTGATGTTTGCCTACAAAACCACCACTGGCTCTGCACCCCTTTACCTAAATTCACTAATTCAGAATTAGGTGCCCTCTAGAAGTACGTGTTCTGCAAGTGAACGGCACATTATAGTGCAAGACCAAAGAGGCACAAAATCACTTTCACAGACTTTTACCTTAACTGTTCCCTCCTGGTGGAATGACCTGCCCAACTCAGTCCGAGAAGTCCTTAGCCATCTTTAAGAAATGACTAAAAGCATATCTCTTCCATCTTCATTTGACCCTCTAACTCTAGCACTCTCTATTCTACTTCTATTCTTACTACTTGTCTTTATTTAAAAAAAGAAAAGAAAAAAAAGATAGCCTCTAACACTTGTACTGTCTATTCTTTTTCTATTCTTACTACATTTTCTTTATAAAAAAAAGTCCCTCTAACACTAGCATTCTCTATTCTATCTTCTTGTATTCTTTAATTTATTATAAAAAATGACCCTCTAATACTAGCATTCTCTATTCTTTTTCTATTCTTTTGACTTATATATATATATATAAACCCTCTAACACTAACATTCTCTAAAGTCTTTTCTATCTACTTGTTTTATTTTTATTCATTATAAAAATAAAAAAAACCTTGCTACGTGTACTGTTAGGCTAACCGAGACTTGTCTCAGCACTTACATATTGCCCTTTTGTTAGTTTTTATTGTTTCTATTGTCCTCATTTGTAAGTCGCATTGGATAAAAGCGTCTGCTAAATGACTAAATGTAAATATATATAAACAGATATTTTAAATATTTTAAGAGCATGTTCAACATTGGGTAGCATAACACTTTTCAAAGACCAATAACTTTTAATGTAATTTAATCTGCATCAGAAAACTTTTGTTTGTTATTATTGTTTGTTTTACCTTTGTTTGACCTCCTGCTGCCCCTGCTGGTCACTGGAAGGGTCCTAAAAGGGGACATGTAAAATTCATATGTATTATATACTTAGGGTTCCAAGCACCAAATTCCAATTTTCATCTTCTTTTCTTCCCTAAACATGTCCATACTTCAGAAACTGTAAACTGTAGAGACATATAAACTATAAACAATAATGTAATTTGCATTTTGGTTCATATCTCTGGAACTGAAAGGGCTAGCTTCAAAATGTTTCCCCTTATTATGGGAAATATACATGACACCATTTTCAGCTAAACACAGAAAAAAAGTGTTATGCATTTTGGAAGTTCATTAACATAACAGTGATTTGGGGGCCTGAAAAAGCAAACTTTTGAAAAAAGGGTTTCAAATTGCACGTTTATGGAAACAATACCATTATGGTTTCTGTGTAAACTATAAAAACATGCACATTACGTGTTCAGTCTATAGGCATGTGCAATTTTCTTTACAGAGTGACATCCCCAACTACAGGCCTGGCATGCATGTTACCAGAGCCGATCCTCCCTATACGCAAAGTGCGCAAGCTGCGTAGGGCTCCGAAACACCAGGGGGCCCCCTTGCTCTCAAAGATGATTTAATTTTAGTTTTGTTGTTTTTTAATTTGACCAGCGGTTATGAAAACATGAATGTTCATTTCTTTTAATGCGGTGCGCTGTCGCTCTTTCTATGTAAAAATCTGTCAAATCATGTAACATGAATGTCATACGGTCTCTTACTCGAGACAAAAAAAAACTAGTTGAAAGCGTACCAAGCCGCGGAAAAGACACTGTTTCTCATGTTTTTTTTCCTTCTGCTTTAAGACCACCACCATTATCCCTGTCCCTAAAAAGCATGTTGTCAGCTGCCTGAATGACTACCAACCCGTAGCGCTGACCTCTACCATCATGAAGTGCTTTGAGCGAATTGTCAAAGATTACATCTGCTCTTCCCTGCCAGACACATTGGATCCTCTCCAATTTGCATCCCACAAAAACAGATCGACAGATGATGCCATCAGTCTTGCGATGCACAGTGCTCTCACACACTTAGATAAGAAAAACAACTATGTGAGAATGTTGTTCATAGACTATAGTTATGCCTTCAATAAAAAAACATCCCAGCCAAACTTATCATAAAACTTAAGGATTTAGGATTGAACACACCACTATGCAACTGGATTTAGGATTTTCAGACGAGCAGACCCCAAGTGGTGAGAATTGGGAACTGTCTATCTTCCACGCTGACTCTGAGCACAGGTGCTCCACAAGGTTGCATTCTAAGTCCCTTACTGTACTCTCTGTTCACGCTAGGGGTGTAACGATTCATCGGTATGAATCGATACAATGTCTGACGATATGATGCATCTCTCCACACCTCCCCCCACCCCGCGTAAAATATCGATATCTTTATATAAATAGGCACCTTTATTTTGGTATTGTCCACATTTTCACATAATGTCCGTATGCATTACCGCCAACGCGTGCATCTCGTCAAACTCCCCTACAGTCACGCTATATCAGGCTGCCTGAAGGGCACAGTGTGTCATACAATACGCTCGGATGTTGTCAGGAACATCCGAGCGCTGTGTGAGAAGTTTTCTGCTCACACATCTGAAGCGCATGCACAGAGACAGCACCATGCGAATCTACACCGTGTGAATACTAAATTGAGCTCTCTTTTTTTGTGCATGGATGAATAAATATGCGACAAAATTACATCAAAATGCGCGTTTTGGCAAATATCCTAGTAAACACAGTTGGTTAGGCATATAAGCAAATCCGTGCTTTCGTTCTTAAAGTGAAAGCAAACTAATTATAAATCTAAATGCTGTCCCGAAAACTACAAGTGCTCAACTGCTCCTGCCTAAATAACTTTGTACCATAAAAATGATTAATCTTATTTATTTATACAGTGAAGACCTATGCAGTGTATTTTCACATTTGATTATGACATTTTTCTGTAGCGTACCTGAAACTTATTTTAGACCTACATGAAAAACCTGAAATGCACTGTTTATTTAATTTGTGTCTTTGTTCTATTGTATTTATTTTCTGATATTGCTTGTAATTTGTTTACCTGTAGAAAAGATTTTTAGCAGAGAGCCCTAGGGCTGTCGTGGTGAAGGAATTTCCCTTGCGGTAATTTTGAGTGGCTCAATAGCGCGGTATGCGGTATTATCGCCATATATATCTAGATATATATATATATATCATTATATATACAGTATCTCACAGAAGTGATTACACCCCTCACATTTTTGTAAATATTTAATTATATCTTTTCATGTGACGACACTGAAGAAATGACACTTTGCTACAATGTAGCAATGTGGAGGTGTGTTTGGGGTCATTATCATGTTGGAATACTGCCCTTCGGCCCAGTCTCCGAAGGGAGGGGATCCTGCTCTGCTTCAGTATGTCACAGTACATGTTGGCATTCATTCATGTTCCCTCAATGAGCTGTAGCTCCCCAGTGCCGGCAGCACTCACACAGCCCCAGACCATGACACTCCCACCACCCTGCTTGACTGTAGGCAAGACACACTTGTCTTCGTACTCCTCACATGGTTGCCGCCACACACCCTTGACACCATCTGAACCAAATAAATTAATAATCTTGGTCTCATTAGACCATAGGACATGGTTCCAGTAATCCACGTCCTTAGTCTGCTTGTCTTCAGCAAAATGTTTGCGGGCTTTCTTGTGCATCATCTTTAGAAGAGTCTTCCTTCTAGGACGACAGCCATGCAGACCAATTTGATCTGTGCTGTGTAATATATATCTGTACAACTGTGTATATATGTATATATTCTGTGTGTGTATGTGTTACGATATAACAAGGCCATATTCAGAAACCAATGAAACCGAAACCAAATAGCATTGAAACAGGAAGTTAAGTAAACAGAAGAGAATGACAAAATAACGATCCACATAACAGAACATAAACCTGACAATAAGATTGTTAGGCTATTGTTAGCCTATATGTATAACAGTTCGTTCTGATCCTCGAATCCGACTGGACAACAGACTTTCCATTGATATTTCCACCTGCGCAAGTTCTAGACGGGCTGTCAGTCAGTGCAGTTACAGTGTTGCGCCACAAGGTGGTGGAAAGGGACTCTCTTTGAGTGAGTCTTGAAACCGTTCATTCAACTACACGTTCAAAAATGCTGATTCATTCAAAGAGAGACAAAATGAAAAACGCTGTTGAAATCATTTTAACTTTGAGCGCCACGTTAGAAGGCTCAGCTGACCAATGTGTCAATGCTAAGACAGAGATTTGGCTTTCCTTGGACATGACTACCTATTTTCACAAATATATATGACTCGCAAGTAATCACACATGCTCAGTTGATCTCTCTCTCATTCCTTGTCTGTTTAGGCTTGTTAAGTGCAAATCTACGGAGCCTCAGTACAAATCAGCATGGTACACATTATGTTATCATTATTAACTTAATATTCAGTACACATGCACGACGTGTAAAACAAGAAGGGCATAACCCTATGAAAAAAGAAAACGCGCAAAAATCGCAGTTGCTGCAGTTCTTGCATTCCACTGCGGTTTGCTCGTCAAAAGCGCGGTATTGCGATATTGCGGTTATCGCGACAGCCCTACTGAGCCCATAGTAGCAGCCAGAATAGTTTTTCCAATCGTTTATTTTCTTTATTATTAAAAAAAAAGAAAAAAGTGTAGGCCTATTTTTTTTATGTGAATGTCCCAATTGAGGTACAGGATGTGAAAATTTCAGATAAATGTTCGTTATATATTTTGGTTGCATTTGTGAGTTAATAAAAATGTAGATGGTTGTTTAAAATAGGTATATAATATCATAATATCGATCGATATACTCCTGTATCGAATCGAATCGTATCGTAGAATTTTTTGAGGTATCGGCAAATCTCATATCGCTGGGAATGAGAATCGATATCGTATCGTATCATGACGAACCATCCGATTTACACCGTTAGTAAACGCAAGACTGTATTGCTAGGCACAGTACCAACATAATATTTAAGTTTGCTGATGACACCTCCATCTTGGGCCTCATCACGAATGGTGATGAGAATGCCTACAGAGATGATGTAAAAACACTATCTACGTGATGCAATGATAGTAACCTCTGTCTCAACATCAGCAAAACTAAAGAGATGATAGTGGACTTTAGAAGGAGGCTTCTCCTTCTAAAGGAAGGTTAATGGGTGTGTTGATATCCAGCCGAAGAGCAATCAACCATAACTTTAGGCGAGCAGGCTCAGAAGTTGGGAATACTTGGAAAGTCACCACTCCCGAATGAGTTTGCGCGAGAGAACGTAATCTTTTAGTTTTAAGTCGGTTTGAACAATCCGGATAAGCGCAAGTACCATTTTGATTAGCCGTCGTACCTACAATGTTTGTGCACTGTGTAAACAATGAGTGACGTATACGTGCGAGAGATCACTTCTGGCGCTTGCGTAAACTACGCCAGAGCGCGTACACACCTCACGCATCGGATGCCGTGCGCGCACTCAAGGAAGTTGGACATAGTGCTGTATTAGAGGTAAAAAATTATATAAATACTGTTCGGTGTCTTGCACAAACCGATCGTTTTCGTGTCTTAGGACATCAATGTGTCGTCACGTGCCGCAGGGTTTAATTTGGATTTGTCTGTGCATGTTTTTTTTTACTCTCATAGATTTTGTTACCATTGCCATGCCTTATACGACTGATAGACTGCAACAGCTGGACTTAAAAATCATAATTTGTGTTCTACTGAAGAAACAAAGTCACCTACATCTTGGATGCCCTGGGGGTAAGCAGATAAACATCAAATTTTCATTTTGGGGTGAACTATCCCTTTAACAGATTTGTAATAAATCGTATAGAAGTCTGTCTAATAATCAGATAGAATGTTTAAACAAAAGAATTAAAATGTATGCAAAAAGTATTAGAATGATTGCTTTTATATTATTAGTAATAGAAAGGCAAACATTATAATACTTTCTTGGTTGCCATCAGCATTCAGCAAATACGCATTTATATAATTTAAACAAATCTTTGAATGTCTAATAAACATCCAATTTCAAAAACCTTGCAAACTTAGTCGGGTCCAGTTGTGAGATCTTGTGAAGTGTGTATGTGTATCCTGCATGATTGCGTGTTCTCTGTGTGACGATCGGTCCATGTGAATTGAATGCTGACAGGAGGAGAGTTCAGCTTCACTGGAGATGCGCGCTCGACAAATTTTAAACTCGTGATTTTAAATTATGCTGCGCTTTATGCATCTATGAAAGATTGTATTACTGTACTGTGATAAAAGAGAATCACAATGCTGAAAAAGCATTTTCAGAAACAACGTTTAGATTTGAAATCAAAATAATGGATAAATTGTTGTGTTTGTGGTAAACAGCCGAGGATCAGGAGCGGACTGCAAACGTGTCCTGTGTGAAAGCACAATGAGTCCGTGCTGCTTCTGCACCGCATACATGCACTGCAGACGGAGTACGTGTGAACTTGGCGCAACAAATCTAGTTCAACATCTGAGGCAACGCCACAAAGAGTTCTATGACCAATGCATGGCAAAAAAAAGCCCTGGACACGGGATTTTTTTTTCTGCCATATGTCTATTCTAGAGTCATTTTGTTACACCTTTACTTAGTGATTATTTTGCCTTATGTCTGTTCTAGAGACATGTTACAGCTTTTTGATAAAGCTCTAATTGGTTTTCTTTTGGAAATATGTTTCAAATTCACACTGAATGCATTAATGACTGTAAAGCATGTTTGTGTGTCAAAATCATGATTAAAATCGAAATCGCAAAATTAAAGAAATCGCAATAGTTTTTTTTTTTGTCCTATCGCACAGGCCCTAGTCTGCGGTTCTGTTACATTCTGAGAAGATGAGGATGTGAGCTAGAACGCTCCTAAGGATACCCTAAGTTTGCGCCAGGCCTCGGGCCTTGACTTTCATTCACCAAAGATCCTAGGATCTCAGCTGATGTCTCTCTTAGCTCTTTTTCACTTTGCACTGGGAAGAAACTCCCAATCACCATTGAGTCAGAACATCTTTGGAGTTCATCACTCTTCAAAATATTATTTATTATTATTAATATATCTATTATTATTAATAGAAATATTTCTTACTAAATTGATCGACTTTACTTGATGTTCGCTGGACAACAGATTCTTGATGGCAATTTAATCTGCACGTTACTACTGGCAGCTGATCTAATAATGTATATTAATCCAATTAACAATTATTTAGAATACATTTTCCTTTTGAGCAATTTGCTACAATGCCAAACATCATTAGGATATTAAGTAAAAATCATGTTCCATGAAGATATTTTGGAAATTTCCTACCGTACATATATCAAAACTTAATTTTTGATTAGTAAAATTTTTAAATTCCTTGCTAAGAACTTCATTTGGACAACTTTAAAGGCGATTTTCTCAATATTTAATTTTTTGCACCCTCAGATTCCAGATTTTATAACAGTTGTATCTCGGTCAAATATTGTCCTATCCTAACAATACTTCAATGGAAAGCTTATTTATTCAGCTTTCATATGATGTACAAATCTCAATTTCACAAAATTGTCCCATATGACTGGTTTTGTGGTCCAGGGTCACATATGCATGCAAATTACACCGAAGTACAACGTTACCTTACGGTGTTCGGGACTGTTAAAAAAGGGTTTAAACACTGAATTTTGAATCGATTTCTTTTCGTAAACTCAGAGATTTGGGGACGGCAATTAAATTACCACACGACCTTGGTGTTTGTCATAAAACAGTAGGTAATTCGGCCGACGATTTTTACGGGGGTGGTTAGAGAAAAACATGCTGGATTCGGACGGCATTTAAAAAAATCACCAACTACCCCCTGTAAATGGTGAAAATCACTTACGTCCCCCTGAGAAACAATTACCGTCCGAATAGGGCTTTAGACTGTAAAAAAAAACACCATCTTCTACACGAGCCGTTAGAACTTGGACACCGATAATCACCGTTTGCGACTATATTCTCATTATTCTATTCAAATTAGAACTTTTCAACAGAGAGTTAATTGTCCGTGTTTACTAGGAATCACTACAGAACTTCATACTGTATTTCATACTAACTTTATTAACAAATTATTATATTTGAAAAGTGTTGTTATTGCTTCTCAAGCATGTTACTTAACATTGCTGAAACAGCAGTTTTGCGTACTTATTTATATATTAATATATTTTTAGGATAAACATTTCAGCTAGCTTCAGTTCCGTTTACTCTTAAATATATACTACAATCATGAAAATAACTCTTTCTAACTGAACCATGTTCATTATGAAGCTCTGGAGCCCATTACAGTCCATTAATGTCACAAAACATTAGCCCGTAATATTTCACACTTGATTAACGTTAGCTCAGTGGCTAAGGTTTGTTTTCGGCTCACTAGTTAAACACAGTTTGTATACGTTTAGATTGATTTTAGGGCGGTCCAGACAACAATAAACGCGAATGATGAGGATAGATTTTATTCATACTTAAGGGCCTGACATGTACAGTTCAATATACGTCTAAAAATTGCGATATAATGATATTTTGCTCGTTTCTTTCTCCGGTTCTCTTACCCCATGTTTCGCCTGCAGTTCTGCCATACGTTGCCGCCTAATGGCTTCCAATTCTTCATCAGCCATGATTTTTAAATACACAGCAAGCTTCCGGAGAAAAATACGACACGATTCTTGTGTGTGTTCTGCTTCTGCATGGAGCGATACAGCGAGTGAAGCTACTACTTCTTCTTCTTCCGTTTTTTGGCGTGTTACATCCTGTGTGCATATCGCCGCCTACTTTTGCTGTTATGCAGTCATGGTTTATTTATAATCAATTTCTTCTTTGTTTTTGCTTTTCCTGTTCTTACACACGTATATACACAAATATTCCTACTTAAATAATTATTCGATGCTCCATCCCATTTCTTCTCCCCAGGCTCCACCTGGCGCTGCGTGTTCAGCTCCTCCAGACTAAATCCGTGGTCTCCTAAAGATCCAAAATAGAATAGAGCATCCGTATTCTATATTTAAATCCTTTCACTTAACCCAGCAGTATATATGTATTTTATTAATATCCTGTTTCCTTCTCTATCTCTATCTCTGTTAAACTCATATCCTAATAAGTATTCCAAATCCTTTAATTTACCTTTTTTGTTTAAATATGATATTAATTCCTTTCTTTCTTCATCATATCTTGTACAATTATATATTACATGCTCCACTGTTTCTTTCTCCCCACAATTCCCACATAGACCAGTCTCATGTATTCCTGTTATGAACAGTGAAGCGTTCAATCCCGAGTGTCAAAGTCTCATCCTAGTTATTATAACCTCTTCTTTTCTATTTCTATCACTTACACTTCTTTTAGTATTAACCATTTTTTTTAATATTATATAAATGCCTTCCCTTATTACCTGTATTCCATATACCCTGCCATTCTTTAATAATATTTTCCTTAATGATAGTTTTAATTTCACATTTACTTAAAGGAACATTCAAATCTATAACTTCTCTTTTTAAAGCATGTTTTGCTAATTCATCAGCAGATTCATTACCAGCTATTCCCGCATGTGCTGGCACCCAGCAGAATCCAACTACCACTTATTTTCTTTGTATACGCCATAATAATGTAAATATTTCACACATCAAATCTTCTCTTGAAGATTGCCGAGTAATCAATGATGTTAAAACAGAAGCAGAGTCCGAGCATACCACTACTCTGTCTGGTCTTACTTCTTCTGCCCATGTTAGTCCTATTACGATAGCAACAATTTCAACAGTATATATTGACAATTTAGATGTTAATCTTTTAGTTATGGATATTTTAAAATCTGGAATATATATTCCTACTCCTGTAAGCCCTGTTTTGGGGTCTTTAGATCCATCAGTATAAATGTGCATACTTGCATAAAATATTTCCTGTATATTCTTATTTACATTATATTAATACTACCCATTTCCTCCCATTCTCTTTTCTTATCCAGTATCTCTAAATCAATTTTAACATCAGGAATTATGTTGGCACCTCTCCCCATACAGGTGACACACTACATTCTATATTTGTTATCTGATATTTCTCTGCTAACTGATTTATATTCCATCCATATCCTCTCCCTTTGTTATTTGAATATAAAGCTGCTACTACTTCTTTTCCAGTTTAACGGCGGTTGGCATCCAGCTTATTGGTGCATTACCGCCCCCTTCTGCTCCGGAGTGTGGATCAGATAATAGGTTATCTATTCCCTTTTCCTACTAAAACTTACATATCACTCACATTGTCCCCTCACATTACTATCCACACACACATCACACATCAAATCCTGCTTAAAACCCCTGCTTCCCTTAAAAAGTAATCAATATTCTACTCTGTGCCCTATTTGCTGTGCTTAGTAACCCTTGTAATGTGATCTCCTGCACCCCAATCTCCCTTAGTTTACTCTTCATTATCTGCCACTGTGTTTCATATCTCTTACAAGTCATAATTATGTGCTCCACTGACTCCTCTTCTCGACATCCCTCACACAACCCCCTCTGGTGCTTCCCTATCATCTTTAGTGTTTTATTCAGTGAACAATGTCCCAACCTTAACCTGGTCATAACCGCATCTTCTCTCCTATTTCCAATGTCCACCCTTTCCTCTTTAACATTTCTCTGAATTTGATATAAATGCCTCCCTTTCTCCTCTCTTTCCCACCTCTCTTGCCACCTTTTATTGGTTTTCTCCCATATTATTCATTTAATATCTGCTTTACTTACATTAACCTGCATTTCTATGTTCTCTTTTGTTAGTGCCCTTTTAGCAGTGGCGGGCCGTGCATGTTACACCTAGGCCTTCAGTGGCATCCTACATGAATTAATCCATCTCTTTATACCATCATAATGATGCCGCGGCTATAGAAACCATAAATATTACACAGTAATGCAGTATAACAGGGCACTACATAACAGACAGGTATCTTATGTAGCGAGAATGAATGCCATTACTAAAGAAAGAAACCCAATTAACAATTGCGCAACACATCATCTGTAGCTGAAGCATTAACCTAAGACACAAATACAGTCCATCCGATGTTCTTACAGACATTTATTCACCCAAACGTATTTATATCTTACAGATAGCATTGGTATAAAACAAATAAGGTGATTACATGTGTTTTAAAGTTGACCTAACAATTTAATGTTCTCTTACTGCTTTATTTCGTCTTCACGAGTCTCCCCGCCGGTCTGCCAGCGCACTGCAGGAGGAAAATACTGGTTAGCACAGCTTTACTAGGAAAGTGAGCAAGTAACATTAAAATAATTCATACAAGACGATGAAGAAAAGTGTATACATGTGTTTTAACGTACCTGTGACTCTCATCTCCCCGCTGGTCTGCCTCTGCCAGCGGCGCTGCGGCCGGAGGAAAAGACCGTTAATACAGCTCCACTCGGGAAACTGAGATATTCTTACGGAAACTTAAACCTGGCTTTATATCACGCAAACAACATCAGCATTCAACGCGTCAAGCGATAAAAGAGTCAAAAATGAAGATTAAGCTACCATACTCTAGTGGTTTTTCGTCTTCAGGAGTCTTTCACAGAGCCGGTGCTGAGGAGGTGTCTGGTTGTTTTCTGCATTCATTAGGACTACTGTTTTTAGATTTACTAAATATAGTAGGCAAATATTTTTTTTAAATGCACTGAAAATCTAAACCTGAGAAACAGTAATAAGTTTTAATAAAATGATTTACAGTGATGCTGTTTGCTAGCTAGTATGCTGATCATTCAATCAAAGGACGAGAAAATGCTGACGTTATCGTTAGCCAGCTAGATGGCCCTGGTGCTGCCAACTCGAAATCTGATTGGTTAAAGCAACAGTTTCATTGCCATTGATTTAAGCTAACAGGAACTGTTTAAGCTGCACTGTGGATTCTGAAGGCTTTAAGGCAGATTTATTTGACCCTGGCAACACGATTGCTGAAATATGATTGGATAAAAGCTCTAATATAAACACACTGCTGGAAGCAGTGCAACCAAGAGAAAAGCTATGAACTGAAGAGAATAGACTATTGGAAATAATTTAATACACATTAATGGAAAAATATATTAAAACTAAATCAGTGATTCTGATAGTGTTTAGGCCAGCAGAGAAGGCTTTGCTGGCCCTGACAGCCCACCACTGCCTTTTAGCCAGCCTGTCCGCCATCTAATGACCCCTAATCCCAACATGTGCTGGGACCCACATAAATCTTACCTGATATCCCTTATTAACTATTCTTGTGTTGTGTTTAATTGAAGCACTTCATACAGGATATCTTGCCAAGCTTTTGAATGGAATGACCTTAAACTTGCTAAAACTGATAAAGAATCAGAGCATATCAAAACCTTTCCCTGCTTTTCCCTTTCCACCCATTGCAAAGCGATTAAAATTGCCATCATCTCTACAGTATATACCCCTAATTTATTAGATGTTCTTTTGAGTGAAGCTAAGTTGGTTCCAGGTTGTATATTCATCAAAACCAGAGCAATCGAACCTCACTGATCAGTGTTGCCAGGTTTTGCTAGAGAAAAAAACGACATGGGGAAAGGGTTACCAGGTACCAGAAAAAATTCCACCCAAAGCCAATTCCAAACCCACCCAAAAAGAATGAAAACAAGCCCAATGTTTTTCCCCCGTGCCCTGTCTAATCAAATCTGACAGCTGTGGGATTCTCATAAAAAAAATTTAAATTAATAAACGTTTTGGTTTTCTGTATTTTATTTCCTTTTCAGTTACTCAGTTTTTATTTATTTATTTATTAATTTGGTACATTTAATTTTGACATTACCTAAGCTGTTGAAGTAAATGCACTATATCACTCATGCAAGGACATGCAAGAACACCTAACTGTCTAAAATTGTGCAGAGTTCAGTTGAGTGATAAAGTTACCCTCTTTAATTTATTGCTGTTGAACTGAAAATATGAAGCAAAGTATTTGCACAGTTTGTCAATCAGGTGCGTGTCAAAGTTGTTGTTGCTATTACAAACCCTGCACATTTTCTTTCAGAATCATAACTGGCTGGTAGAAAGAAAAATGGAATACATAAAAACATTTTAAATAAGTCATGTTAAACACTTATCTTGTAGAGAGGTAGGGCCAGTTCCAGAATCAAATTACTGAGGGTGCTTTAGTAATCTTAAAGTGAATCTAAAAGCATGTGTAATCAATTGAAATGTGTAATCAATTAAACTTTAACAACTTATTATTTTATATGGCACTTTCAGAGCCACCCTTTGAACCGCTGCATGCAACAAAGTTGAAGGTGTTCTCATTCAAGATGGCACATTTACTTCCTTGGCGTGTGGTAAGAGAGTGGATTATTTACATGCACTGTCTGTTAATACTGCTTGTATGGAATTTGGTAAGGATGACTGCATGCCTGGTTAGGTTTCAGCCCAGATGGGCGTATATGTTTAAAGTGCTTTCTACAGCGTTTAGAGCACAGGTTATAACGGTGCAAGGACTCTTCAAGAGAATGGATCTGCATCCTTTGTGCCCCATCCTCGCTCTGCACACGTATCTAAGCACTCACCGGTTATAAAACAGTGGTTGTCTCATTGGAATGTGGAAGCAATAGCATTGGCCTATGCTTCAAAGTGTGAGACCTGCCCATTTGGAGTTTGAGCTCATTCCACAAGAAGTGTGGCTTCTTCATGGGTTTGGGCCATAGTTATGTCGATTCAGGATATCTGTTTGTTGACAGGTTGGTCTTCTCAGTACATCTTTGCTAGATTTTACAACCTCAAGATTCCCTCTTTTGCACCACGTGTTATGTCTGTGCAGTGAGGTGACAGCTGTCATTCTTTTGGTTGTTTTCTCTGCACCTGGCCACGATCCAAGTACTCCTCGCTGCAGACTGTAGCGCTGTGACATCATGCATTTTGACATCATGCACGTGCATGAAGTAATGCATGTCTTTAAAACGCATGCGCCGAACGGACTGTGATTGTAATGTTTGTAATAGGCCAAGTCAAGTCACCTTTATTTATATAGCGCTTTTAACATTACAGATTGTGTCAAAGCAACTGAACAGCATTAATTAGGAAAATAGTGTGTCAATAAGGCAAAATGACAATAGTAAACACTCATTTTTCAGTTAAAGGCAGTTCATCATTGAATTCAGTGATCATCCATCCGTCATCATCCAGCTCAGTTTAGTTTAAATAGTATCTTTGCAATCAAGTCAATGATATCGCTGGAAATGAAGTGTCCCCAACTAAGCAAGCCAGAGGCGACAGCGGCAAGGAACCAAAACTCCATCGGTGACAGAATGGAGAAAAAACCTTGGGAGAAACCAGGCTCAGTCGGGGGGCCAGTTCTCCTCTGGCCAGACAAAACCAGCAGTTCAATTTCAGGCTGCAGCAAAGTCACATTGTGCAGAGGACTCATCTGGTTCCTGTGGTCTTGTCCTGGTGGTCGTCTGAGACAAGGTCTTTACAGGGGATCTGTATCTGGGGCTATCTAGTTGTCCTGGTCTCCGCTGTCATTCTGGCTGTAGAGGTCCTTTCTAGGTGCTGATCCACCATCTGGTCTGAATACGTACTGGATCCGGGTGACTGCAGTGACCATCTAATCTTAATACAGACTGGATCTGGTGGCTACGGTGACCTCGGAATAAGAGAGAAACAGACTAATATTAGCGTAGATGCCATTCTTCTAACGATGTAGCAAGTACATCGGGTGTTATGAGAAGTGTTCCCGGTTCCGGTTGACCTAATTAATGCAGCCTAAAAATCCTTTAACGGATTTGAATATTAGTAATGTGTTAGTGTGTTATGTGTAAGCCAGGTTAAAAGAGATGGGTCTTTAATCTAGATTTAAACTGCAAGAGTGTGTCTGCCTCCCGAACAATGTTAGGTAGGTTATTCCAGAGTTTGGGCGCTAAATAGGAAAAGGATCTGCCGCCCGCAGTTGATTTTGATATTCTAGGTATTATCAAATTGCCAAATTGAGTTTTGAGAACGCAATGGGCGTGGAGGACTATAATGCAATAAGAGCTCACTCAAATACTGAGGTGCTAAACCATTCAGGGCTTTATAAGTAATAAGCAAGATTTTAAAATCAATACAATGTTTAATAGGTAGCCAGTGCAGTGTTGACAGATCCGGGCTAATATGGTCATACTTCCTGGTTCTAGTAAGAACTCTAGCTGCTGCATTTTGGACCAGCTGGAGTTTGTTTATTAAGCGTGCAGAACAACCACCCAATAAAGCATTACAATAATCTAACCTTGAGGTCATAAACGCATGGATTAACATTTCTGCATTTGACATTGAGAGAATAGGTCGTAATTTAGATACATATTTTTGAAATGGAAAAATGCAGTTTTACAAATGCTAGAAACGTGGCTTTCTAAGGAAAGATTGCTCTCAGATAGCACACCTAGATTCCTAACTGATGACAAAGAATTAACAAAGCAGCCATCAAGTGTTAGAGAGTGTTCTAGGTTATTACATGCAGAGGTTTTAGGTCCTATAATTAACACCTCTGTTTTTTCAGAATTTAGCAGTAAGAAATTACTCATCATCCAGTTTTTTATATCGACTATGCATTCTGCAAGTTTTTCAAATTGGTATGTTTCGCCGGGCTGCGAAGAAATATAGAGCTGAGTATCATCAGCATAACAGTGAACGCTAACACCATGTTTCCTGATGATATCTCCCAAGGGCAACATGTAAAGCGTGAAGAGTAATGGCCCTAGTACTGAGCCTTGAGGTACTCCATACTGCACTTGTGATCGATATGATACCTCTTCATTCACTGCTACGACTTGATGGCGGTCATATAAGTACAATTTGAACCATGCCAATAGCACTCATAGAGAGATACAACCACAATCAGATGATAAGAGCAGGTCATTTGTAACTCTAATGAGAGCAGTCTCAGTACTATGATACGGTCTAAATCCTGACTGGAAATCCTCACAGATACAATTTCTCTCTAAGAAGCAACATAGCTGAGAGCATACTCCCTTTTCTAGTATTTTTGACAGAAAAAGGAGATTTGAGATCGGTCTGTAATTAACATTCTCTAGGATCAAGTTGTGTTTTTTATGAGAGGCTTAATAACAGCCAGTTTGAAGGTTTTGGGGACATATCCTAATAACAATGATGAATTAATAATAGTCAGAAGAGGATCTATGACTTCTGGAAGCACCTCTTTTAGGAGCTTAGATGGAATAGGGTCTAACATACATGTTGTTGGTTTAGATGATTTAACAAGTTTATACAATTCTCCCTCTCCTATAGTAGAGAATGAGTGGAATTGTTCCTCAGGCGATCTATAGCAAGCTAGACATCCTTATGTGTTTGAAAAACATTTTATAATATGACCATATGATTTAAATTTTTCTGGATTTAATACAAATTCATTATAAAAAATGTTGGTAATCAAATGAAGGCATACAACATTAACAATTTAATCTTTTAAAATGTAATCATATGAAAATTTAGCAATTCCTTTTCTTTTTTGGCAAACAAAGTGCTGTTCAGCAGAGGTTTACTGTAAATATTAAAACATATAATAAAAATAGTGTGATTATTCCTTTCAAAATAAAGTTACTGCCTCAGATGATAATAAATAAAGTATTATTATTATTACTTTGAGAAGTAATTTCTACAGTGATAATATACTATTTCTGTCAAAATTTCAAGTTAAACCAAACTCTTATTTTGACTAGTTGTCATGAAGACCTTTGAGTTTCAATGTTTTGAATATGGTGATAGTTCTTGTCAAATGAAACAGTGACTATCTCGTGAAGTGACTCTTAGAGAAGGTGTTGAGATGAAGCTCATGTGCTAATGTTTGATGTAGTGAGATGCAGATACTGAAAATATCACAAGCGTTACGCACGCGTCAGTATGTGTAGTAAATGAAACCACTCATCTGCATCATTCTTTCATACCCCTTTGAGAACCCCTGATCTAAAGGACACTTATTTCCAGTGCATCATCACAGTATGGAAGAAAAATAATGCCATATGTCTTTGAAACATAAAAGCACATTGAATAGCACTAACTGAAAAAATTATGCATTGCATTAACAGTGCTTGCATTTTAATGCCTTGCATTTTTAGGTCCTGAAATTGAACATAGTTGTCGATTTAAGCTGTGAATATTTCAATTCAAAATATTTCACACACATTTTCATAATTAAAAATTCAATAATTCATATTCATCTTCCAGAATTCACTTCCAAAATATTCAATCTGTTTAAAAACACGATGTATAATATTCGACAGGCAAATTTCGGTCCATTTTATTTCACTTTGCAAATTCGCTTCCACAAATTCAGTGGTTAAATTTCGACAGAAAATTCAGCATTGTACATCCGGGAGCTGCAGGAATAGCAGTAGAGCACCGATGCATGATCTCCTGCTGCTGTCAGTCGCTCACCAGCAGGTGGCGCAAGCGGCTGTTGATGAAGACCAAAGCAACAGGTGGATCAAGTCATTCATTCACAAAAACTGATTTGCAGAAATGGAGCAAGCAGTAAGTAGAAGTATGTCAGGATCACAGGTCAAAATGATAGATACGTAACATACGTTTGGTTTGGTTGTATGGTTCTGTTCTGGGCAAAAAACTCCCTGCCCATCCATGCAGCCTGTCATGAATGAGCAGGGAGAGCAGCAATAATAACCCCCCTAGGGTTAACAGAACAAGGCAGATATCATTAATGTACTTAATGATATTTAAGTGTAACACTTTATTCAAGATAAAGGAGTCTGATTAGCAAGGAATATCAGAAAGCCAAGTCTTGACTGTGGCGAAAGGAGGAGCAGGGGATGGAGGAGGGTAATTTGCTCCTGAGCAAGCTGAAAAGGTGCTGAATAATACTGAATAGAGCTTATACAGGAATACCGCGATAGGTGTCGTATTCCTATAGGTAAATGTGATCAGCTGAGAATCAGCTAACGCTTAATTTCTGTCAGGACCACTATCGTCAAATGATAGATACTTACCATAAAGTTTGGTTTGGCGGTATGGTTCTGTTCTGGGCAAAAACCTCCCTGCCCATCCGTGCAGCCTGTCATGAATGAGCAGGGAGAGCAGAAATAATAACCCCCCCAACACAAACGATAGACCCGGACCCCCCAACACAAACAATAGGCCAGAACCGCCCAAACCACAACCGATGGCATTCTGAAAGATGCATATCCTTCTGGAATAACAGAGACTGGGGCAGCAGCAACTTACAGGAGAAGGCATCGAAGGGGTGCACTTCTTTATAAGCAGCTAAGAAGAGCAGCAAGCCCCTTTCCGGAGGAGCAGTAGCAGCGAAGGGGTGCTTTCTTTATGATCAGCTAGAAGAGCAGCAAGCCCCTTTAATGCAATACCTGAAAAAGATGCAGAAAACCCAATAGAATTGGCAGCCTAGTTTGTAGCAAACATAGCGTACTGCAGCCATAGAAGCGAGCAATGAACAGATCAGAGATCACATTCTACCTGGCCTAAAAGCTTCAGCATCCATTTAAAAAATCTATAACAACAGCATATAAAAACTCAAATCAACTCATCAGTTTACAGGTTTTGTGCTCGTTGTGTTACGTGTCCTCAAACTGACAATCTGCGTGAGCATAGACAAAAATCCTTACCAATACAATAGATAGCTTGCAACAAGCATGTTGCTTGCTTAATCACAGCATGTTGCAGTAGTCAGAGAAACTTCAGGAAATAACATTCCCAATGCTAGATGAGCCATAAGCAGCAAGCATATTTCAAGAACAATCGGATGGCCTAAAACACAGCTTAAACATTAGCTTCTTGCTGTTGCAAATTTAACTAAGTACCAGCACTTGCAGTAACAACCAATAGCTTAAAGCAACAAGTCTAGCGACAAACATGATACTGAACACTAGATAAGCCCTAACAAGCAAGCAAAATCTCAATACCCTAATAGCTCTAGAGCAAAGACCTTCTGAAATAGCATAGACTGGGGAAGCATGCCCTTTAAGAAGAGAAGCAGTGAAGGAGTGCTCTTCTTTAACCCTCTGGGGTCGAGGGTGTTTTGGGGCCTGGAAAAGTTTTGACATGCCCTGACATTTGTGCTTTTTTCAGTTGCTTACAAACATTTGAATGTCTAAAGTTTAATAACACTGTAATTAGCACAAACTGGGCTACAATAATATGAGAGCAGCATGAAAGTACATATTTGTGTTTTTGAGAAAACAACATTTATGCGTGCTTAGTGAAAAACTAAAATTTTAAAGTCACTGCAATAAGGCCATAAAACACATACAGAACATTTGATCACAAGACTTTTGAGAAATGATCTTGAAGTCTAGAGTTTTTGCTTCAAAATTATGTGAAAATCATCTTGTTTACTCACTCACAGAAAACAATATATTGATTTAAATTTTCTAAGACACTTTTAGTGTAGAAAAGGAATATGCGAGGGGGCATGAATGATCATGAATAATGATGTGATTCACACCTGAGAAGACAAAGGACTGCATAATGAGCTGCATAATGAGCTCTCAGGTGTGTGACTGAGAGGGAATTGCTACAAGAAAGAATATGAGGAAAAAATAAATATCTATTTTTTGTTTGTAGTTTATTTAAAATATATAACTATCACATAAAATAACTCATGGGAGTGTGTGCATCACATGGTCTTAGCTGTGGTCCAGGTTCTTGTGCAGGCAGGAATCTCCATTTCCATGACCAAGTGGGCTGCTTTGCTTTGGCTCTCTTTGCAACAGGTTCTTTTACACAGGTTATTCTCACATCTGACATAAAAAAGCAAGCATGCTGTTTACACAAACAACATTATTAACATTATTATGATGTTCACAGATACTAGTACTAATTTATCTAAACAAAAAACACAATTACCACATAGCAAACATATTATACCACGAAGTAACTAAATCAAATGAAAGTAACATCTGTAAAATATGAATGCACACTTACTCTTTCAGCTGTTCAGAGCGGATCGTGACGCAGAATCAACGGGGAAATCACGTGGCGGCGGGACATGCTTTTACATCCATGAGAGGTGGTGTACAGATGTAACTGTTTTAAAGAAGATGTGCTGTTCAGATCTTGAAGTGCTCTTCATTAACTGCAAGCCGTTCTATTCGCTGCGGTAGTTTTGCTCGTTCATTCTCGTGAGTGTTTACTTTCCTCCGCAAGCGCACGTGAGCTCAGTTTTACAGAAACTTGCTGATCAGATCACATACACAGAACAACAACATCCGGACTCTGTTTAATCATTCTCGGGTACTTTAATAAAGCCAATCTCTCCCGTGAACTGCCAAAATACAGACAGCACATCACATGTCCCACCAGAGACAGTAATATATTGGATCACTGTTACACCACAATAAAGAATGCATATCACTCGGTTCCACGAGCAGCTTTGGGGCTCTCAGATCACTCTTTTGTTCATCTTATACCGACCTACAGGCAGAAACTGAAATCAGCTAAACCTGTATTAAGGACTGTAAAAAGAAGGACTAATGAAGCAGAGCAGGATTTACAAGCTTGTTTTGACCTCACTGATTGGAGTGTTTTTGAAGCTGCTGCCACCGAACTGGACGAGCTCACAGAGACTATAACATCTTATATTAGTTTCTGTGAAGATATGTGCATTCCTACCAGGACTCATTTAACCTACAACAACGACAAACCATGGTTCACTGCAAAACTCAGACAGCACCGTCAGGCCAAAGAAGATGCTTACTGGAAGGGGGATAATGTCTTGTATAAAACAGGCTAAATACACACTGGAAAAGGAGATCAGAGTGGCAAAGAGGAATTATTCTGAAAAAATAAGGATTCAATTCTCTTCCAGTGACTCAGCATCAGTGTGGAAAAGTCTGAAAGAAATCACCAATACAAGACACCATCCCCCAGCACTGAATCAACAACTGGCCAACGATTTGAATGAGTTCTATTGCAGGTTTGAAAAAAACACCCCACACCCGCCCTGAACACGTCTCCACACAACCATTTACACCTCCAGCAACCCCCCTCTCCCCGACATCTGCAATTCAGATCAGCGAAGAAGAGTTGCGCCAGGTCTTCCGGAAGCAGAAAAGGGAAAAAGCACCAGGCCCAGACTGTGTTACACCAGTCTGTCTGAAATCCTGTGCTGACCAGCTGGCCCCCATCTTCACACAGATCTTCAACAGATCACTGGAGCTGTGCGAAGTCCCTTCATGCTTCAAACGCTCCACCATCATCCCCATCCCAAAAAATCCAAAATTACATTACTTAATGACTACAGGCCTGTGGCTCTAACGTCTGTGATCATGAAGTCTTTTGAAAAACTGGTGATGGCCCACCTGAAGGACATCACTGGAACATTACTGGACCCCCTGCAGTTTGCCTACAAAGCAAACAGGTCTGTGGACGATGCAGTTCTGCAACATCCAGACAGAACAGGGACTTATGTGAGGATCCTGTTTGTGGACTTCAGCTCGGCCTTTAACACTTTCATCCCAAACCTCCTCCTGCCCAAAAACTATCTCAGCTCTCCGTGCCCACATCCGTCTGTCAGTGGATCAACAGCTTTCTGACAGACAGGCAGCAGCTAGAGAGGCTGGGAAAAACTCACATTCAACACCCACACCATCAGCACTGGAGCTCCTCAGGGCTGCGTTCTCTCCCCACTGCTCTTCTCCCTCTACACCAACGACTGCACCTCTAAATACCCTTCTGTCAAGCTCCTGAAGTTTGCAGACGACACCACACTCATCGGCCTCATTCAGGACGGTGACGAGTCTGCTTACAGTCAGGAGGTTAAAGAGTTGGCGGTCTGGTGCAGTCTCAACAACCTGGAGCTCAACACGCTCAAAAATGTGGAGATGACCATGGACTTCAGGATAAACCCCCTGCACTCCCCCCACTCACCATAATGGACAGCACCGTGACTGCAGTGGATTCATTCAGTTTTCTGGGCACCACAATCTCTCAGGACCTAAAATGGGACACTCACATAGACTCCATAGCTAAAAAGGCCCAGCAGAGGTTGTACTACCTTCACTAGCTGAGGAAGTTCAACCTGACACAGGAGCTGCTCAAACAGTTCTACTCCGCCATCATTGAAACTGTCATCTGCACTTCTATATCTGTCTGGTTCAGCTCATCTACCAAAACTGACCTCAGAAGACTACAGAGGTTAGTCCGGACTGCTGAGCGAATCATTGGTACAACCCTCCCTTCTCTCCAAGAACTGTACTCATCCAGATTGAGCAAAATGGCTGTCAAAATTACTATGGACCCCTCACATCCAGCACACCCCCTCTTTGAACTGTTGCCATCTGGTAACGCTACAGACGCTACAGAGCACTGAGCACCAGAAAAACCAGACACAGGAACAGTTTCTTTCCTCAAGCAATCCATCTCATGAACACTTGACAACAACTGTGGAACACACACTATTTATTCACTCTTACACTTATTTATCTAACACACATACTCAGTCTCATTTCAATTTGCACACAATATACATACATTATTACACAGGGTGACTGGGGAAGGTTGTGGCCTAATGGTTAGAGTCGGACTCATAACCCAAAGTTTGTGGGTTCGAGTCTCGTACCGGCAGGGAATGTAGGTGGGGGAGTGAATGTACAGCGCACTCTCTCCCACCTTCAATACCACGATGAGGTGCCCTTGGCAAAGGGGGGGGGGGGGGCACTGACCCACTGCTCCCTGGGCGCCGCAGCATAAAGGGCTGCACACTGCTCCGGGTGTGTGTTCACAGTTTCTGTTGTGTGTTCACGGTGTGTGTGTGTTCACTGCACTTTGGATGGGTAAATGCAGAGCACTAATCCCGAGTATGGGTCACCATACTTGCACACTTCACTTCACTTCAACTATTCTATTGTTATATACCTGTACATACAAATGTCGATTTGTATATTTTTATTCCTTACTTGTTCTATTTTTTATTTTAATTTTTATTTTTATTATCTGTGTTTTTTGTTCTGTCTTGTCATTCTGTTACACTGTGGAAGCTTCTGTAACAAAAAAAAATTCCTCTTATGTGTAAACATACCTGGCAATAAAGCTCATTCTGATTCTGATTCTGAAAATCTACATACTGCAAGTTAAGTATCAAGCACATTACCGATACACTGTATAGCTTTAAGCAACAGCATATCACGGACTTAAACACAGCTTGATGGAAATAATCAACATAGGATGTGTTTAATGAAAGAGCATCCTCAATACTAGATGAGCCTTATGCAGCAAGCCTGTTTCATATCAGACAGTCTTAAACAGATTTAAAAACAAGCCTCAGCTGTGGTAAGTTTAACTGGGTAACGTTAATGTTACCAGTGTGTCAAAGTACAACCAATAAGCCTAAAGCAACAGCGTGCCTAGCAAACAAACATGTTACTGAACAACTAGCCTTAAACAACGAGCAATATTTGACAATAGCATATTTGCCAACATAGCGTTAAGCAATGAGAATGAAATAAGAAACTTGGCAGGAAATATTGCTTAATAATATATTTATGGGGAAACATCACCCCAAGCTCAGCAAGTGAGGAAAACGACTGTAGTTAGTTATTTTTTAAGCGCTGCTTGTACTTGCTTAGAATAATTGGACTATATTTAAATCCCTTGTGTCCATTTGAGCGCTCAGTCGTAACCTTCCAATCACCACCGAAGTGTTTTATTTTTATTTTTTTATAAATTAACATAGCTTGATCTCAGCCAGTTGATCAGGTTTAATCATCACGTCATATCACCCTAATTTCTCATGCTCATATGCTCACATTACTCAGTGTGAGCACATATTCAAGCTGATCAGAAATTATGAATCTCTAATAAGTATTGAGTGGCAGTCCAGCAGGGGGAAGCATACACCCTGCGGAAATACTTCAAATGACTGTCATTGATATTACATTCTTATATGTATAGAAGCCAACCGCACACTCACACAGCTAATGAAAACATCAACCTTAGAAATAAACAACCATAACATTGAGATTATGCCGCTGAATACCGTGAACCCCAGTTGAAACGCATACACAAGAATGCTTGTTTCATTTAAACTTGTTCTCATGGCCGTAACTATCGGTGTGTCCTCAGAGCGATTACATGCTCTAGACTATGTGTTGCTCAAGCTGTATGAACACAGATGCGTAAATGCTGCTGCAAATATGCTTTTTTCAATTAGCAGACCAGGTAATATACACAGCGATATGGATTAAAACAGCATTCACGTATCTTAGATGTGGATTTCAGATGTTCTGAAACACGCTGCAACAGTTGATTTGCGAGCAGCGATGCTTAATTTGCTCCGGAGCAAGCTGAAAAGCTGCTGAATAATACTGAATAGAGCTTATATAGGAATGCCGCGATAGGTGTCGTATTCCTATAGGTAGATGTGATCAGCTGAGAATCAGCTGATGCAAGCTTGATTCACGTGACCTGCCAGAACTAACGCTAACACTTAATTTTTGATTATAGGGGCCAGTATAAACATGTGGAAAAGCTGAATGTGTGTATGTTTAGTTAAACATCTTGTTAAAGCTGTTTCCCGTAGCCTATAAGCAGCTTTCTCTACCACAAAGGATATTATAATGCTATTTTACCCAACGCTGATGTACAGAACTAACATTACATCTGAGGAAGACATTGAAAGGAGTGAAATTATTTCCTTATGAAATTAATTCCTTGTGAAGCCAAAACTCAGGAACTCACACAAGAGTAGTCCCCTTCTGGACAACCCAACATCTGAGGAAGACATATTGCTTTTGGTTGCTTAGTTTGCTTTTCTTGTATCATGGCTTGTGTGACTGTGGTTACCCTCATACGTCACACTCCAGGATTCCCCAACAATGCATAACAGCCTCAGTGAACTAATACAGTGATATAAGACCTCAGATCTCAGATACACTTATATGGATTATTCGAATTAGCAAAGTATAGTTCGGAAGAGGCGGCAGGTACGGCAGACATGTAAACCACCTTAATAATAAAATAAACACCAAATAGCGCGACAGCCCTTCGCGGACGACTGTCGCGCACAAACACAAAATAACAAAAACACAAAATAAACTCCAAAGCCTGGTCCTCTCTCGTCTTTCACTGTTGTCACTCCTACTTTTATCCTTCCGGAGCTCCTCCGTGAGACTCGAGACCGGTGAGTGGCGCAGCAATTACTCCACCGGCCTCGCTCCGTTCCCCAATAGTATCCAGCTGCAGCCCCGCAGTCGCGTTACAGAAACCACAGCCACAGAAAACCGCAGCCACAGAACCGGAAGGAGGGAGGAGCGTACATTGTTTTAAACAGATAGCACCACTTACGGTTTGTTTTAAGGGTGTATTTGATTTTAGTACACACGATAGTCATACTTTATGTATGTATGCATTTTATAATGACATATTAAGCATTTTAGAAACATTAATATTGTGTAATTTAGTTGTAGACCTATACAGTTATTCGTTTCATTGTATTATGCGAGTTATTTCCTGTTTGTGATATTAAAAAATAACGTTTGAAACTTCTGGGCATTTTATATAAAATATACTTTAATCACAAGATTCTAAATAAATGTTAAACTCCAAAGTCAAGAACACGTGCATCAAACATTTTTATATATGAAAACAAACATTTCAATAAACAGCAGCATAATTTTAAAAGTAACAATCAAAATGTACACAATAATTAAATTGAATTTTATAAAATGAACAATTCACTATTAAGCCCATTTTGTCATGACAATCCTGCATGAAAACTTACAAAATGAACAATTCACTCTTGGGCACATTTTGTTATGACAATCCTACAAAAATAACTCCCCTGAACACAAGATGAAATATGAAGGGCACTCTAAAAACTTCTGTTCCAGGAGATTGTTGATGGCTTTTTCCTTGTCCTCTTCCTCCATTATAAGGAAAAGAGGCTCTTCCACTGGCCCCCTGAGCAGATGTCTGTTTAATGGAGCCATTTCACAACTTCTGTGAGATTACTGGGATCTCCTTCATTACAGAATATTAAAGGAAAATGTAACTTTAATATTTCTTATTAATGTATATAGATAGATAGATAGATTTGAGACATACCTCACAAGTGTAGCCTGTTATCCAATTGGAAGGGCCTCTTGTAGGGTGTCTGCACTGTAATATACATGTATCTTGGTTAATTTCAAATTGGTCAGAAGGGGGTGCAAATGTAATGGTGTGCTGGAGGAAATGTCCAGTACCTTTCAAAGAAAACCATCTGGAGTCCACCATCTCCGTATGATTGGAATGTCACACTGGAAGACAAAAACATAGAGAAATCTTTAAATATCAACATCATAAAGTTCAATTACTTTAACTGATAACTACTTACAGATGTAAAATCAAAGGGTGCTCCCAAGACAAGATGTACTGGAAAACAACAAAAAATAAGAATATTCTCCCTGTAAATGGCACAAAAAAACTTCCTTGTTCCTTATTTAACAACTAAATAATCACACCAATAACTGGTTGCAAAAATTTATAGTATAGCCTAAAATAAATAAATAAGTAAATTAAACTATTATGCAATAATAAATTGTTTGTTTAACATACATTAAACAAACAACTCAAGATATTCATACCTCCACAGAAAACTGCATGTTGAAGTGGATTTGAAGATTACTTTTTAATTTGACCAGTTTGGCTGGCTTAAACATGCTGGTCAAGCAGAAAATAGCTGGTAATTGCTGTAACACTTGTTGCACTGCTACAGCTCAGGTAATGTGTCAACTCTCTGAATCCTTATGTCTCTACAAGAGATGAAGCCACACACAATTATCTCAATGATGACAAATTGGATTAAAATAACTAAACTACAAGGTAATATTAACACACAAACAATGTATATAACAGATGGAATTAAAGCAAACTATTTATTTTTATGACTAATAAACGTCTTAAAAACTTCACCACAAGGCCCATTTACAGCATGCATCCAAAAATTAATCAAATCATCCACAGAAAAAAAGTTATATACTATAAAGTATGACAACAAATTAAAGTTTCAATATAAGATAATAAAGCCAAGCACACATTAAGTACTTAGCAGATAAATGCTTAACGTAATATATACGATAAATATCAAACATATGATAGCAAAAACATTACAGAATACTCACCATGCTCGCTCTTGTCAATAAACTCCCCCCCCCCAATAAACAAAACCCACCCAAAACCTCCCCTCCCCCCCCCAACCCCCCCCCCAACCACCCCCCCCCCCCCCCCCCCCCATCACTTCCGGTTCTGTGGCTGAGGTTCTGGTTGAGTGCGGTTCTGAAATGCTGGTGCGCGGGTCTGCAGCTGGATATAATCTACCGTAAACGGATCTAGGCCCGCCCCCTCTCGTAAGCAAATGAGGTCAGAAGAATGCAACGCGCTGCATTTTCTTTATAATTGCTTTCCCTTACCACTGATCTATAGAGTCAACAGTCCTACAAAGTTATCAATACCACGATTAGTTTTAACAATATGCAACCACTTTATATTGACATAAAATAGGAGTTCAAAACCGCCTAGGTGTATTGTTGCTGTAAATTTAAACCGGAGAAAGCATTGACATGCTATCGCACCCAAGGGACCGTCTGACAGTTCCACCGACTGGGTTTAAACGTCCAATGTATTTTAATTAAAATTACTTTTAAAATTTGAAATAGCACACTGTCAAATTCTAAAGCTTGTATTGCTCATAGTGATTTACTACAGGTGAGATTTTGCCAATACCTCCCTTCATATCTACAGTATCCAATTATTACATATAAAAGATATAGACCATTTGTTAATAGATACAAACCCGATTCCAAAGAAGTTGGGACACTGTACGAATTGTGAGTAAAAAAAGGAATGGAATAATTTACAAATTTCATAAACTTATATTTTATTCACAATAGAATATAGATAACATATCAAATGTTGAAAGTGAGACATTTTTAAATGTCATGCCAAATATTGGCTCATTTTGGATTTCATGAGAGCTACACATTCCAAAAAAGTTGGGACAGGTAGCACTAAGAGGCCGGAAAAGTTAAATGTACAAATAAGGAACAGCTGGAGGACCAATTTGAAACTTATTAGGTCAATTGGCAACATGATTGGGTATAAAAAGAGACTCTCAGAGTGGCAGTTTCTCTCAGAAGTCAAGATGGGCAGAGGATCACCAATTCCCCCAATGCTGCGGCAAAAAAAGTGGAGCAATATCAGAAAGGAGTTTATCAGAGAAAAATTGCAAAGAGTTTGAAGTTATCATCATCTACAGTGCATAATATCATCCAAAGATTAAGAGAATCTGGAACAATCTCTGTGCGTAAGGGTCAAGGCCAGAAAACCATACTGGATGCCCGTGATCTTCGGGCCCTCAGACGGCACTGCATCACATACAGGAAAAAAAATGGAAATCACAACATGGGCTCAGGAATACTTCCAGAAAACATTGTCGGTGAACACAAACCACCGTGCCATTCGCCGTTGCTGGCTAAAACTCTATAGGTCAAAAAAGAAGCCATATCAAAACATGATCCAGAAGCGCAGGCATTTTCTCTCGGCCAAGGCTCATTTAAAATGGACTGTGGCAAAGTGGAAAATTGTTCTGTGGTCAGACGAATCAAAATTTAAAGTTATTTTTGGAAAACTGGGACACCATGTCACCCGGACTAAAGAGGACAAGGACAACCAAAGTTGTTATCAGCGCTCAGTTCAGAAGACTGCATCTCTGATGGTATGGGGAGTTTGTGGTTGCATGAGTGCGTGTGGCATGGGCAGTTTACACATCTGGAAAGGCACCATCAATTCTGAAAGGTGTATATCCAAGTTCTAGAACAACATACAGTATGCTCCCATCCAGACGTCGTCTCTTTAAGGGAAGACCTTGCATTTTCCAACATGACAATGCCAAACCACATACTGCATCAATTACAACACCATGGCTGCATAGAAGAAGGATCCGGATACTGAAATGGCCAGCCTGCAGTCCAAATCTTTCACCCATAGAAAACATTTGGAACATCATAAAGAGGAAGATGTGACAAAAAAGACCTAAGACAGTTGAGCAACTAGAAACCTGTATTAGACAAGAATGGGACAACAATCCTATTCCTAAACTTGAGCAACTTGACTCCTCAGTCCCCAGACGTTTGCAGAATGTTATAAAAAGAAGAGGGGATGCCACACAGTGGTAAACATGGCCGTGTCCCAACTTTTTTGAGATGTGTTGCTGCCATTCAATTTAAAATCCACTTATTTTTCCCTTAAAATTATAAAATTTTCTCAGTTTAAACATTTGATAG